>CM060963.1:101135853-101193353 GCA_030765045.1 Tenodera sinensis | reverse complement strand
ATATACGCCAGAAAATTTCCAGCATTTCTCAACGTGAACTACGGCGAGTTGATGGATAGTTTCCTAAAGAGGTGCCAAAAAGTATGAACAACCACGGTGGCCAGTTTCAGCATCTTGATAAGTAAAGCCTTTAAAAGCAATCGGCGACTAGTGCCGAGGACGTGTACAGGCAAAACATACCGCAGCCAGTTTGGAGTCTTTTGGATCACCTGTTATTTTCTCATTACAACTTTTGAAAATTAACTTTTCTCAAAAACAGCTAGGTATTATGAGAAGGGAATATCTTCTTCCTAATCTGATTATCCTCCCCTTATGTAGAACCGACACCCCCTAGGACTTTCATGCCTGTACCTAGGATCAGATGCCTGTTGGGGAACAGACGAACTATAGACCGGACAGAGTGAAGACCTGCAAGCGTGTGGTCAACTGAGCGCCAGGTATGAGAGTGAGAGAGTGATATGAAGTGTAGGTGAAATGGATGAATAGAAAGGTGATGATGGAACAGCTGGTGGAATGAGTGGCGTGGAAAACCGAGAAGCAGAGAAAACCCTCCCAGGCACCGCTTCGTCCACTACGAATACCACATGTGGGTCCCTGAGATCGAACCCGGTAATAGGCGAACGGTCAACTGCCACGGCGCCTCCGAGTTTAGTATGACATACTAATGTTATAATTTAATTAATTTCCTGTCATCAGAAGTAATTGCTAGCAAAAGCTTAGTGCTAGAAAACTGCAGATCTCATTGAAATTTGTATATTCCTACCTTGCATCAAATACTGCTTTTTCAAACTTTTCCAGCTAAATGCAAATGATAATGTGGTTGTACATTACTTGAACAAGTAATGCATCTGAAAAGCGAAATTTAAATAATGAAGTACCAACGTTTTATTAGGGAGAGGATGATTCATTCAAGGTATCTTTACGAAAGCTCATTAAGAAGTATAGATCCCAGTACACTTCTTGTAAATCACCTTGGAGGAAGGGGAGAGATAAAAAACAATGAAAACACCTGCCTGTTTTGCAGGCGAGGCAATAAAATTCCGCAGAGTCCATTTTAAGGCTCCCAAAGGGCCAGGTATTTGTAAGTTACGGCGACCTGTTCCGGAATATTAACAGCTTCCCCCCAAACACCTGTGTGCAACACAATAAATCTGCTCCTGACTTACACCCACCTAAACAAAATGCCTTTATTTCGTCCAGCCAAAATCCCAAAACACAGCAGACGTTTTAGGGATATTAAATGCTATTTCAACACAGTGTTTTCCACGCAGAACATCTGTTAGGTTTTTCTCATCTGAGCATTAAGTGCTTGATATAACAAAAGAACGTAGGATAATACTGATAACTTTCTCTCTCGACTAGTATTCCGTTATACACAACTCGCCAGAAGTGTTTTAAAACATGCTGATAAAGTTGCACAGAACATATTTGAATCCAAAAATCAATTTTCTTAAAATAGCGTTTATAAATTACGCGTTCGTGCATTCCATGCCTAATGCGTTGTCTAGAAACAAAAGCACAAGAAGCGCATTACTAGAGTTATGACGTCATACTGCACACACTGTTCCAGGGCTACAGGAGGATGCATATAGGTAATATAGGTGCTGTCATTCAGTA
This sequence comes from Tenodera sinensis, assembly GCA_030765045.1. Taxonomy (NCBI): domain Eukaryota; kingdom Metazoa; phylum Arthropoda; class Insecta; order Mantodea; family Mantidae; genus Tenodera; species Tenodera sinensis. Next base: position 101,191,736 of record CM060963.1, on the reverse strand, counting down.
GTACGAAATTGTAAAGAGAAGCGAAAATTGTTAAAACAACACTGTAATGTAAACCCCGCGCGACAGCCCACGAAGGGCCAAGGCCTACCGCCCAGCCGCTGCGTCCCCTGTAAGTACACAAAATAAATTAAAAAGCAAAATTAAATATATAAATACCTACTTGTTGCATCATCGTTACATAGTAAGAAGGCAGAAGAAGATGAAGAAGAAGAAATTTCAATCGGATTCGCTAAAATAATGGTAGGTATATACCAATATACTATTTCACAATTTACACCATCCTGAGTTTAAATACTTCATTAGAAAATATGCCAAACTATTAATTGATAAACCGAGTAATACAGCACGCAAATGTTTATATTTTTGGCAATGCATATGTATGCATCTGTAATGTCTTTCTTTATAAATTAGATTTGTTGTTAGCCTCCTGACTTCACAGTCACACAGTTCCACTCCTTCCCTTCTCCGCATTATCCATACATGCTCTTACCGCGCACACATTGCAAGCAAAACGACATTTGTCCTTGGTCTACACATTATAATATATTAACAGCTTAAATTTGCAGTTCTTGGTATAGTTAGTTATACATCTAAAGCTACACAAAGTTTATTTTGAGAACTCTTTTGTCTTCTTATACTATGCAGTCGTTTTGCTAAGACATACGGAAAAGTCAGCGAGCGCTCTTGTTAAGTCAACGGTACTTGAGAAAGAGGTCAACGTTCCCGTTAGTCCACAGCATAGACACCGCAGCGAGCTTGAAGAAGGCCAACACTCTGGGATAAGCCCCTTTTCAGGTCTGAAGTATAGTCCTATATGCCTGTGCTTAGGCAGCACATAATTTTATATTCAAATATCCTGTTAAGTACTGTAATACTTATGAATATGAATACTTATGGATATGTAAATGCCTAAAAGCCTTGCAAGTCAAACAAAGAGCAGGCAATATGGCCGAGTGTTTAAGCATTGCTTACATCACACAAAGGAGTTCCCTCTCGATTATCATCTATACTAACACAGTTTCTAAGCCCTGATATCCACCTTCTCTCTTATATGCTAATGATGTTGCCTTGTCGCTTTATCCCACCTCCTCCGCGGATTTGCCTCCACCTACATTTTCCCAAACTATGGCGTATTCATGGGACTCAAAAATAAACCTGTGTAATGCTTGGTTCCTGAATGAGTGAAAGGAAAATGCTTCATGCACAAAACGAAGGAGCTTAAGTAGACCGGAAAGGTTGGGAATCGCTGTTCTAGACTGCATATGAAGTCTTGACAATCCATTGTTATCTAATCATAAGCAATGTAACTATATGTAGTTATACTACAACGAAATGCTTTATGCATTTCTTACAGTGCCATTTTCTTACTTTACTTATGTCAGCAAATTAATTTTTAAGGACTTCTAAGTTATAGAAAATATTAAAATTACTTAGCACTGGAAAATTTAGGAAATTAATGTTACCTTGTCTCAAGTCCTAGATTTCTCACTGGAGTTAAAAACATTTGCCAATTACTTTAAATACAACTGGCAAAAACCGCGTCCTACACTGTTTTCATTTAAAACCATCCAAATTGAGCCCGAGTAAGGAAATTATAAGTAAACTACTGAACAACTAGTAGCTGCAAACTTAAATTGCGTTTAGCCTAGTCTTAAGGGATGTACAAAAGTGCTGGGAGTTTATTAATTAATTGTAAATCAAAACATGTTTACGAAAAAGAATATGAAAAGTTATGTGAATGGAGAAACGAAAAATGCATTAGTTTAACTAATGAAGCAGCATTGCTGGCACTTTCAGGTTTTCTTACAGGCACATTTGCAGAACATTGTCGTGGCAGTGATGATTTCATTGCTGTCTTGTTGTCATGGTAATTACGTCATTGATTTTCTGGCACTTGTGTCAGAGAGAGGGCAATTTCGCACGACTTACGCCGTCATAATAAGCCGTTTAATGCTAGAATTGCATAAAATTAATTTGTAGACTATGAATCTATCTGTAATGGACAGAAAAAGGAAACGCCCTGTCAACGAGAAAGACATGAGCTTCTCTACAAAAACAGTTCGGTCTTCAAATTCCTCATTGGCACGACTTTATGGATTATGTAATCTTTCTCAAATTTCGTTTGAACTTATCGTGCCTTAGCGTTCCAAGCTTTGATCATTTTTGGATGAAGTGCTGGCATACGCACAATTTGCGATATAAAGCATCGCATATAATGACAAATCTGCATGCTAAGCCCTGAAAACGTTGTGCAGAAGGGAGAAAATGCAGATCCATATGGAAGAAGTGCAGAACTGGGCACAAAGAAGAAGAAGCTGACGGTTATGAGGCTAAACATATTTTGCACAGAAAATTTTAAACGATAATTGAAAAATATTTCGCTCACGCGTGAACCGTGCGGTTTTTGTAACACGCAGCCCGCAATTACAGTTTCAAAGCCAGTGCCGCACATAACCAGCAAAACAAAACAGCAAGGTTTATTGTCTTTTTGTGGGCACGGAAATAATCACAATATAGCTACAGAGTCTTTGCAGCTAAAGGGCTCTGATGGGAGTAAAATTAAAAACAAAAAAGTTTTTGTTTAACTTATGTAAGGTTAAATGACATTTCTCCAACTGGTGTCTATGTTTTTATAACAACTCTGGATGCAAACGTCTCAATTACTGACAACACGCACTGTAGCACTGCCCTCCCTCCTACCCCTCTTCTAATGTCGCCCCTCCTTGCCACCCTGGGGTAGTGGGGAAAAGGGGAAACAGAGAGGCGGCTTTTGACTTGCAAATCGCGGCGTCGCGACGGAAGGAGCAAAATGGCGGCAGCGTCGTCGTTGTCGCCGCCGTCATTTCTTCTCCGGCGGTGTAAGGGTCGTGCTCTGGACGATGTAGGTAGCGTTATCGGCTCGGGTTTCCTCGAATCGTTCTTGATGACGTTGATTACTGCCAGCAAACATTTGAAGACGACTTGTGGTTTGAATTTCCATAAGGAATTCTTAACCACTACTTATTGGGGCAACAGAAGTTCCCGTGTCGGTTGTGGTGTGGTGATTTCAGGCTAAGCGTCAACAGTAACAGCTGCAGTTAGCTAGCAATTTAATTTTTTATACTCTGTCAAACTTCTTCTTGAAAGGACAGCATATTTTTTGTCGCTTTTAACTTCTGAGCCCACATCACGATTTCTCTGTTCGAATTTTCTTATGTCAGACGGCCTTAGTGTTGCTCTCAGTGCAGTTCGATGAATTTCGTCCAGCCACCAGTTCACTTTGAGCTTTACTATTGATGGGAATTGACTACTCCGGGGATCCCCAGGTAGCTAGAGGAAACCGGGAGAACTCTGATCATTTGTTCGGAATAAGAAATTTAATCGTAATTTCTCTCGAGCCTAAGTCACTACCATCTCGCTGAAATTATTGAATTTTCTATGCCATCCACAGTTTTTCAAAATCGGATTGCATTGACATTCCAGAGGCGAATGAGACTGTGTTTTATTCATATTAAATCTAGTGCTTATGCAGATTTTATGTTTAAAAGTATGTACTACTCTGGTACTTTCAACAGATTAATGCCTCAATGCTGTTTTGTTTTCTTTATTAAGTAGAAGTATTGTATTTCATCCAAGAATGCGACGTAGAGATTTCACCGGAAATATGTTTTGAGACCCTCCTGAAGCTACAAGAGGCACGTGTAGAAACACGTGTGTGTGTGTGTGTGTGTGTGTGTGTGTGTGTGTGTGTGTGTGTGTGTGTGTGTCTGTGTGTGTGTATGTGAAAAGTCAAAAAATACCCAACTTTTTATATAACTCAGTATCTCCAAATGTTTTAAAGAAAACTCCTCACTCTAAACTATCTTTTATATAAAAAAAAGTTTGGCAATGTTTTATTTTCTCAAAAATGGCTCCTGCAATTATCACTAAAATAACAGATTTAAATACCTGGATGCCAAATGAAATGCATGTCTCGAATTTTCTGGAAATAACCTCTAAAGTCCTCTTCATTCTGATTGACCTTCGTATAAATGATAAAGGTAAGGGACAAATAAAATTTTTACGACACAAAACACGTAGACCGCGTTAAAGTAAGCAATGTATATCAAGTACAAATTTTCGTGGTATTAACTATTTCTTATGAGCTATTTATTATTTGTTTGAATTGTCAAATGCGTTATATTTTTTTAACTACAAGCCCCTTTCCTCCTTTCTTGCCTTCTTTTCTCTCCTGATAATGCAGAGAGAAGATATTTCAAAGCCATCATATAGCAACCCGTTCTTAAACGAACTATCAGTTAAGCCTTTATTTTCTTGTACTTACAAGAAAATATGTAATGCAACAATTTCTGTAAACTTTTGTCTGAATTAGCAGGAATTAGAAGAAAAACTTTTAAGAATAGATCGTTGAAGAATGTGTACAAAAGGTAATTTGAATGTAAATTTTAAGATAAATGAATATCAAACAGCTTTATCAAATGCACTATCTTAATTCAGTCATCGCCATTATAAAGGGTCCGCTTAAAGATTGTAAACGTTTAACAGAAGAAAAGTGGGGATTATTTACAAGGGTTGCCTAATATAAAATTAGAGAGACATATGCCAGATGAGATATAAACAAAAAGTAGTAAATCAAATCAAGAAAGTAAAACTTGTTTTTGAGCGTTGGATGCCAAGTTGAACATGTAGTCATAATAAGTCATATATCTACACGGAAATGATTCCATGAAAAGAGGGGAAGCGGTGATTTGTTAACATTTTGCCACAGTTTTAGTGCAGTATTCCCTTAGGCAAAAATATTTTTTCGGCATCTAAAAGGCAAACCCTTTAAAGAGTATAGTATAATCGGGGAACTAAATCTACTAAAATGTCTCTGGATGGTGAAAAGTAATGAGGAAATATACCTACCGGATTATACCTATACATATAACTCTGAAAGCATGATATTTTCTCAAAATACCATGACATGGTGGTATGCCTAATGAAGGTTAGGTTAGGTTAGATTAGACTGAATTGCGTTCAGCGAGTTCATAAGTAGTCATAGAGGCCTGTGAATATTGAAAATGTCAATAGGAATACACAGCATAGCATAAAAACATTAGATACAGGCACAAAAGACAAAACAGGAATAACTGAGAAACAAAATGAAATCTTCCTGTATTGATCCTCTGGATCAATATTCTTATTTTTTCAAGATAACTTATATTTAAAATTACGAGATAGCTGATGGATTGTAGCAATAATGAAGGTGCTTCAATTTTATAGCGGTGACTTGTCCCTGTAAAGGGGGAAATGTGTGAATAAAAAGGGTGAAATGGAGGCAAGAAAAAATGGGGATGCCGATAATGTAGTGCAGTAGGGTGCATATAGCACAGTTCCTCTATCTGACTTTTAATGATGTGTATTATAAAAATCCTGGGAGTAAACGCGTTATTAACAAAGAAAATCATGAACAAAAATGGGGTATTGGCAGGGTTCGAAGCATTGCTGTTTTGTATTGACGCCTCTTGAGAGTGCAAGAAGTTGCCTATGGCGCTATCGATTCATTCTTCATGTATTTCTAAAGCAGTGGTTGCTGGCAAATGTAATCAGAAATGAGAAAGGAACAAAAGGCGTTAAAAAGCCGAAATACAAAGGCTGCTCGATGAATTTGCTTAATCTGCAAGTTTAATAAACACTAAAAATGGACAAAAGGAGCAATTCTATCATTCCTTACTTTCCTTTCTTCTATACCTACCTGCTATTCCTTTACCCATATATTCATTCATAATTAGTGGTTACTCTTGGGAAGAGAGGAAAGGGTAAAAAATAAACCCATACAAAGAAATTCGAAACCAGCACACTTTAAATGGCATTTAGCCCAAAAATGATTTTACTAGAGACATTATTGAATGCAATAATATGTTAAAATGCCCAGAACATTATAACAGAAGAACCTTCTTTTAAAATATTTACAAATAAATGTACTCTTTTTTTTTTATGGCCTAGTTTTCCTTTGCAACATCTGAATAGGACTAAATATTCTAATACATGTGATAAAACGGATTCAGTGAGGGTTAAAGATCAACAAGGTGAAAAGTAATGAGGAAATATACCTACCGGATTATACCTATACATATAACTCTGAAAGCATGATATTTTCTCAAAAAACCAGACATGGTGGTATGCCTAATGAAGGTTAGGTTAGGTTAGATTAGACTGAATTGCGTTCAGCGAGTTCATAAGTAGTCATAGAGGCCTGTGAATATTGAAAATGTCAATAGGAATACACAGCATAGCATAAAAACATTAGATACAGGCACAAAAGACAAAACAGGAATAACTGAGAAACAAAATGAAATCTTCCTGTAGTTATAAGACTAACTTTGTAATGTATATTTACAAATACAAACTGAAAAAAATTTAGACTTTCACGTACCATTATTTAACTATATAATTAGCAATGAATGCCATCTTTTGTGAGTTTTTTCACATATAATCGTTTGATGCAAAGGAATTCAAACTAGATATAATGTGTTCATATCTGAGTATATTTGCTGAGGTGTTACGCAACCGTGTGATGCATTAACATTTAGAATAGCCCTACTATTTTCATATCATAAGGTAGTGTTGGAATTATGAAATGCCACTTGTTGACTATATTTAACACTGCGGTTCTCAAACAGTGGGACGCACACATTTAGACTGCAAATTTCACCTTCATCTAGAGCAGTGAGGCCGTTTATGTGTAATTCTCCTCTTTCTCCCTCTAACTTAGCTTGTTGGGGTTGGGTGGACTTTAGGGTATCACATGCTCGTAATAGAGTATAAGTTTCTCCGTAGACAAACCGAAGAACAAACCGGACACGGGTTAAACCTCCTGCCCTCTTTAGGCGCAAATCTAATCTTTACAGAAGTTTTAAATATTTTGTATATTGTTTTTAAACCTGCTTTCGAAAGATCGTATTGTTGATTTGCATATACTTAAAACAAAATACTAGCTAAAAACACTAAAATTGCTTATTTTAAAAGAATTTTACAAAAAGGCATTTCTATGGCATTTGCGTTTTTAGGTTTTCTGAGAACTCTATTTTTCGTGGAGGACAATTTATGAGGAAATTAGCAAACATATTGTCGATATTTATGTCAGTATTCTAAGAATTCTGGTGATTTTAATATATGATAAACATAATGAACTAACTAAGCAATCCTAAAGTATAAATGTAATGGAAGACTTTAAAGCATACAAAGTTAACGACGATTCAAGCAGTGAAATGTTGGAAAAAAATATGTTCCGCAGTAGTTTATATATACTATTTTAGTATCGAAAGTAAAACATTGGTATACGACATAATACCTACTTACTAGTTATGTTCAATCACATTGAGAATATTGTAGATCACCTTGAAACAAGTTGCCTGCCATTTTTAAGATGTTTGGACATGATATAGATTCTCTAAAATTGAACACAAGTGTAACCCTCGTGGCCGCCAAGTAACGCAACAATATTAGAATTACTATTCATTTTTCATTAGTTATTTTGCAGATACTAAAGGCTAAAAGCTTATATTTTTTAATGTTATTTCGGAAACTTTAAACTAACGTTATGTGTCACATTAAAAATTTTAAAGTTTTTGACTACTTCATCTCTGTGGTTTAGGACTAGATTATTTGTTTCAAAACCCAGAGGGCTGAAGTATGAATCTCGTTTAAGGCGAGTTATTTGGACAAATATTTTTCTGCGATTCGTCTTTATCGCAGAAGACAAATGTTGGGTAAGTCCTAGGGTCATTTGCAAAATCGTTTCACATATTCATTTATAGTTCCAAAGGGCCTAAACAGAAGTTAAACTCAGAAAAATTAAGGGGGTTGGTTTGAAGTCAGTTTGTCCATGTAAAGTTTTATTCCAAGTACTAAGTAATTTGAATGTGTACAAAAGTGTTCACTTTGGTCAGTAAATTGTCGTTATAAGGATGCTGCCGCCGGCGGCTCCTGCAGTTGGCACAAGCTGCCGAACTACTAGTGGTATATCCGGTTATATGTATGTTGTGGGCGCGAGCCCTACTTCATTATGTGGTATGTCGACAGCCATTAGAAAGAGGCCATCCTGAGGCTGTCGTCAGACGTGTACGGCAACATACCGACCATATGTGTAGGGGACATTACATGCATACAATTTGCTTTTCCTAATTCGTATTCAAATGACCAGGTGCTTGCTGGGCAGGAGAAGGGTGATGTTTTCGCTCCATATTACATTTTTACACAATGGCCTTTTTAAAACAGATTTGGTTGACACGTCGCTGGCAACACAAAGGTTTGATAATACGAAGTTTCCTAACAGTGGAGATCAAATATCCTGTCCAACAACACGGCACATTCTGAAAGAAGTTAGGACCCACCGCAGAGGACATTCTCTTTTTCATAGAAACATTGTTGATGTCTCTTAACTGTCATTTGTGCGATTTTTCGAATAGAAGTTTGCTTATCGATTATTTTTCAAAATTACTATTATGAGCAATTTACGCAATGAATTACAAAATAACTTTTTATTTTCCTTTTTTATTCTTTCTTTCTTTTTCTAATTAAGGAAATACCTTACATTACTTTCCTTTCGTTCGCAGTTTCGAGATACAGGCTTTGTGAAACTTAAGGCTTTGTTGCCTGAATAACCAGCTGTAGAAAGAATAATTTTAAAATTATTGCCTTTAATCTTTCATTTACTACTTATGCACCTACTACATACTAGCTATTTCTTTCAATTTTCAGATCCTTTTAAATGTTATAGCCAACCAAAAAATATATAATCGGTAAAAATACAATATAATCTTAAACACCACTTTCTCTACTCACGAAAAAATCATCAAAAAACGATTCTTCTGCCTACATTGTTATTCAGGATAGTTATATTTTTATCTAGGAATGATTTTAAATAAAACAATATCTGCTTAGTTATATAAAATATTTTGAAACTGAATTCAAAGGTTTAACAGTGGTAAGGAGCTCTTGAGGTGTGAAGAAAAAATCGCAAATGATCCATCAGATAACAGAAAGATGCATTATAGCATATTTCGAAATCTCTAAACGGTAAAAAATAATTTAAAATTATGTATTTTAATAAAATCTGTATATTCCTAGGTAAAATTTTGCCTGTATCTTAGGACTTTAATATAAAGTTCAATCAGTAGAAGGCTTCAGAACTCTTCAATGTATTGTGTTAATGAGTATCCTTGAGCCACTTTTGAGAAAATATGCATAACTAAAAACTTTAAGGTAAGCATTAGTTTAAGATAGTAAACTTATTTTGAAAATTGCTGCCTAACATGTTAAAAGTTGCCTGGCCATATCAAATGTACTATATTTAAATGTGAGACGCAGACAATAGAGAGCAATTAAAAAATTCCCATGTAAATGATTAAGTTGGGAGGTATGGTGCTGACTTTTTTACTTATCCAAATTTTTGTTTTTGAATCTTTCATAATTACTAACACTCAGGCTTGCATTTGTATACTAAAATAATGATACCTAATCGTAGTTCATATTGTCGCATTGGCATATAACAGCTATGCAACTTCAAGCGCCATGCGACGGAGTTGGCTGGAATTATGGAGTTGTGTTTAGTTTATAGTTCTATGCTGACGTCACGTTGCCAAAGGTCTACATAGTGAGTTTCCGTGAAAAGAGTTAAAAGAGTAAAATGAATTGTTCTTGTTAATTTGTGTGATTTCAGGTCTGTGTATATATAACTGGGCGAAATAAATAAGGAGTAATAAAAGTGAACGGATTGAGTGATCTCTTTAAAATATTTTTAGTTTCAGTCTAATGGTTAATCTATAACAGAGGTAGTATGAACATCTGCGCGCACACATATACACATCCAATTGCGATACCCAACTTTTGAGTAAAATGCACAGAAAGTACAAATAATGTACTTAGGCTTACAAGCTTCAGTGGACAGCATGTTATTTACTTAGCAATATATCAACTTCCTTTCGGAGTTCAGAATTTTATTCAACCTTTTGTTTGCACACATTTTCTAAAATCTGGCACATGAAAGTACCCAATGATATAACTATAACACAATTCAATGAGCACTCAGATGAAGGATGTTAAAATATAACTAAATTAGGTCACAGGTTTCTAAAGAGGATATAAAATTAACAATGCAAACCTAGTTTGATATTTAAGTGTTGTAGAAATAACGTGTTCATAGGAAGGGAAATAAAAAATAAATGTGCAGTCCTCTCTTTACCTTTTTAGCCTCTTATATTAATACGTATTAAAATAGTATTCAGACTTAATGGAATAAATTAACAAAAGCTAAATTTCATACTCTTTACTTTCCTGAAATCCAAAAGATCTCCTTACGAATCACCAGAAATAAATATAGCCATCAATAAAACAATAACAGGGTTAACCTGTGGTAGCATAAATGTAAAATGTATTTAAATTTTCATGTGATGCCATTCTTACAACAGTTTACTTATAAGTTATCTTGTATCAATGTAAGTTGATATTGAAAAGGAGAACAATATAAGTTTTACTTTATATGTAATTTTTGTTTGTTTCATGTCTATTAAGTTGGGTTTGGAAATTATAGTATGTAAATGTACTTTATAATGAACAATGTAATTGGTTTTATGCCTGTTTTTTCATAAATAAATGAATAAATAAATATATATAAACAAGCAAATAAACAAATAATAGTGTAGAATGATATTAATTCTAGGAAAATAATTCGAATTGTAATTAATTTATTTAGTCCTGCAGATAATGGCATTGTCACAACTAAAACTTTTACAATACAATGTCAGTCATGCTACAGTATTCTTAATGTAAAAAAGGATTTAAAATGAATCATTCGTAAAACTTATTTTTAAAATAGGTAGGGTAATTGTGATATTTTGATGGTATTTTGTTAATTAGTTTTAGGCCCACAATTAAATAACTAGATCCCATCTTATTTAGTCTATAAGTTGGGATGTCAGGTTCTGATTATTCCTTGTGCTATACTTAGGCTTATCACAAACTAATTGCAAATTATCTTTTCTCTGCCAGGTATAAACTGTTAAGTCAGATGTATAAATTAATTGCGTATGGAAGGGAAATTAGTATAAGTTAATTTTTAAGCAGTAAATAATAGAAATGAATTAGTAAATACCTTTGCACATAAATCAGTGGACACCGGCGGAGTGCCATTTGTCCCTTCTGAGCACACGCGTCTGTCCTGTCCAGTCCACACACACACACACACAAGCCTTTGTGGCCGGAACACGTTTGTAAGCAGTACATATTTACAAGCGGTCAGCCCAGGGGTCACTCTACCGGCCACACAGGCGATGACAACCCCACCTATAGTCAGACATGTTTATATTAGGTTCCTGCTTACCTCCGAGTTTTATTTATTAACTCTATACCCACCTCGCTTGATGTATCGGCTGCTGCATCTGAATAGTTATAAAACCAAATACTAGAGAACTAAACATACTCCTATTATTTTATACATTAAAGTAAGAGTTGGTGTATTGTTATTTTGGATAAATAACAAGCAGTTCCACCTCTTAATACCTAAATTAAATGCAGTTTGAAGAAACAAACTAAAATTTGCATTATTAGCCTTTGTTTAGTTTAATGAAATTTGTTCACATCTACCAACATACTATGGCTGATAGCGGCTGATAGCTGACCACTTCATAATGAGATAGTTATCTTTCTTACTTCACAAATCAATTTTGTGGGTGCAAATGAGATTTATTTCACCAACTTTACAGTGGATTTCACAGCGTGTTTAAACATACAACACTGCAAGGTGTAACAGCACCTTCTGCCACCCGCCATTCAGTTTTGTGTACACCATAATTTTATGCTTGATTTGTGGAATTGGAAGTTTTACTAATACTAACTTGAATTGTTTTGTGCACTATCTGATACTATGGAGAATTATTTTATTTCACTTGCAGAATGTGTATGATCCACTCAGAACATTTAAATAGTGTGAGGATTGCTTGAACCACCCCCCCTCCCCCCGCTCCTACAATAAAATTTAAAAGATGCAGAAAGTTTCTCTATCCTTTCTACCTTTTTGTTATCCAAAATTGCACACTGTGTGAAATATTACAATTAGCTGTGTCCTAGCTAAAAGCTATCTCGTGAAATAAACATAGATATTTGCTGTTGGATGAAAACTCAATATCGATTATTGAGCTAAATTGTGCGTAAGACTTTTTACACGTCAATAAAGCTCCTGGCAAGCTTATATCTCATCGGCCTGGGACGGGTTTGGAGCCGCGATCTTAGGATAGTTGTAATTGCCGTTTCATATTGTTTTTTCTCAAGCGTATCTTTCCAGGCTTAGAGGTAAAATTCACCGTTGTTTACTACTGTCACAAAACCACAACTTGAGATTATTTTTTCATCAAGAGACTAAAAACTGCATCATTACATATGATATCAAATAGTGTTAATGTCAAAATTAATTTCATATCTTGCTTCATTTTATTATAGAAAATATTTTCTGATATAAATGGCGAATACTTTTACACGGCCTTAAACAGACCTTTTTTTTTCAAAAGTTTTTGTGGCAAATTACCAACCTTTTGACCTTCTCTACAAAATATACCTAATCTCGATGTTGAAATTTTGCTACACATTTCCACATACATGAAGTTCCCTTCAAAACAGGAAAAGGCACATGTGCGCATGCACGTGTGTAATTTGTGTATGTGTGTTTGTGTGTCAGAAAGGGACAGAGGTAGGGAGGAAAGAGAAAAGGAGGAGGATCAGGAGGAGGAGGAGCAGAAGGAGGAGGAGGAACAGCATAATTCAAACATTAAAATTATTTGGTTGACAAGACCAATGCTTATTGTAAACTATTAAAACGTTTAATGTTAATAATCCTATTTCGTTTACTATACATTTTATTTACTATGGATTCTTACAGACACATAATTTGAAGGCGAATTTAATTGTAGTAATTACAAATACTTGAAGTATTAAAATCTTAGAAGAGCTTAGTTTATTTTCTAATCCCCCAATTAAATAAATATCATACCAATTAACAAGTCAATCTTAACTCAAATATCTATTTATATAGTAAATTTCAAGTAGGATCTTTCAAAGATTTAGGTAAGACGATGTTGCATTCAGCAACAAATAGCTATTTTCAAAACGTTTTATTTTCTCAATATTCTTCAAATATTAGAATGATGAATAAAATTAATACTGTTTTTAGAATTTGCTGAAAGTAGCTTTGAAAGTTGTTCTAGTTATTTTAAACTACGACACCTTGACTTCGAAATTAGCCGGTGTTAAGTAGGAAATTAATAAACTAACATAAAGACAGTGTTATAAAAGTAGGAATTATTGATAATGCAGTGTAAAGTAGCAGAAATTAGAAGTGAAACACTTTGAAAATGATTGCTGTTGGTGTTACATTTATCCTAGATACAAAACAGGCTACCCCGTAGCGTCCCTGTTTCCATACGGAGATGATGAGATGGGATGGCGGCGATCTCCAGGCTCTCTCCTCAGGAGCGGCTCCTGCCTTCCGCGGAGCAACGCATTCTTCCAAACAATTCCTGCTTTTCATTTCTGTGACGGGTATTTAAATTACTTTCTTAATATCTTAAAACATAGAACACTTCCATTTGTGTCTGCAGGAAAGTGTCACATACGGTTCGTGAAGTGTTAGTTTTTCTTTGACAGAATACGTAGAAGTAATAAATGAAATTAAAGACATTTTTCTATTCACTTATTTTAACTTTAATTTCCCAGCTGTATACACCATGATTATGTATGTAGCGCATTAGTGCAAATGGACGAGGGATTCCGGTTACCCTGAGTCGCCGAGCACGTTCTTTTCAAAGGTTACAAAACCTTCTGAGAGAGGGAGAAAGCAAAGGAAAAAAAAAAAAAAAAAAAAAAAAAAAAAAAAAAAAAAAAAAGAAGAGAATTCTCTCAAACTATATGCATCTATCTGAAACTTACTGGACAGAAATTATATTATCTATCATAGCGAAGTATAGAGCTGAATGGATATAATATACAAATTATAACATTAAGGAACAATGGACGTGAATTTTAAAAAGCCCACAATTTGTTTCGAGCATTTAGGTAATGAATCTGTTATTGTACACTATATAGTTACTACAAATTGCTACAAATTTTGGAGCCAGTTGAACATGTGTTTCAAATTACAAAGAACGAACGTTTTATCTTACGATGGTATATAGTATTTATAGTATTTATTATCCAGTTTATCTAATAACTAATGATTGTATTACTTATATTCGCATTTTTTAAAATAAATTTATACCTACATCCATACCTAACTGAAGGCTGCCATTATTATGCAGCATGTATATGAACATTACAAATGTAATTTTGAGGAAACAGCCAACGCATTATGTTTGAAAGATTTCGGTGCCAAGCACAGGGGACCTCAGACTATCCTTTATATGGAACATTTTTCAAAAAGTTTGGTTTGCTCAAATATGATTCAAACGATTTTGATTAATATACCACATGTTTCAGATATTTTCATGCCAAATGAAATGTATATCTTGAATTTTATGTCTCTTGAAGTTTCTTTATTCTGTATGACTTTTGTATGACTGGTAAACTGTAAGAAATAAAAAAAATCTTACCTCACAAAAATGTACATCTCGCTAAGATGCACAATTTATACGAAACTTTTTTGGGCGTGAACCATTTCCGAGATATTTTACTGTCCAATATTATACTTTCCTCAAATGGGAATTTTTACGTATTTTTATGTCCTGGACATGCAAAGAGAGCGGAGATTCAAAGCCATTACATAGCGAACAGATCTTAAAATAGTTGACTATCGCTTAAGCCCATGAATTGTCCTATTTCCATTGAGATGTTATTCATGTTCCAATTCCTGTCAACAAATGTGTAATTCAGTCATTTTTATTATCCTTTATCTCGATTAACATAAAGTAGGTGGAAAAAATAAGCATTTTTAAAAGCAGTTTTTAGAGCTGTGGAAAAAATGATTGAGCGCATAAGGGGAGCAGAATATTTTAAGTCTCTCGTCGTGTTCATATGTTTGTATGCAGACTCACAAGTACAAATGGTGATTCAAGACACAGACCATTTGTGTGTCCGACAGATGATAACAGCGTGTGCATAAGCTCAGTTGCATGCTGGAAATATCGACTTGTATAAACCGTGCTGTGACACGACGAGGGACTTACAAATATTCTGCTCAGCTAATACGGCCAATCATTTTTGCCATGGCTATGCAAGAGGGAGCAGAGAAATTCATATAATTGCACACATAAGATTTTTTGTTGCAAATTGTTAGATTAGAGCTAAGTCTCAACACAACACCAGAGGCAAGCTGAGATTGTTTTCCTATGAGGTCAAGAATGCATTCTAGTTTCCTTACAGACAGTATCACCAAATCACAAAATGCTTGCGGACATACATTATGTGAACATGGGTCCTTTCGTATAGGCGAACGTGGAGTGCGAGCTGCGGCTTGTTCATTCACCACAAGCGTATTCTACACGATATTGAGAACAACCCTATTACAAGTTCAACAATGGTACGTGACATCTGGACATGGACCAAGAAACAGACGGGGCACTTGATTGGGAACACTTCAGAAAACGCTGTAACGTCGGTTTTGTTATCTTGGAAATTCCAGAAAGGAATAACTGAGTACACCCAGATATGGTTGACCCTTGGATTATACCATTACTGTCTCAGTTTTGAACAACCGACGTTAACAGACTTTAAATCCTGGCTAAAGGCAGAAAGATACCGGATGAGAAAATATCCTCACATATGGAAGCTCTTAAATGAGCACTTAGACGTTATTTAAAAAATTAAAAAGAAGAAAAAAACAACTGTTAAAAAAAAAAACACAAGTGTCTGTGAATACGATGTAAGTGAAGCGATGGTATCCTACATAAAAACTGCTCTTATATCTGTCACCAGTAACCGTACAGGGATTATTATCAGCAGGTTTTCATCCCAGGGAATAGTTTTCTCGCTTGTTCTTGTGGAGTGTCACCTGTGGAGTGTAAAAGATCCTTGGAGAATATTTGAATCATCGCATCACCAGTTCAGAATGAATGTTTGGACAGGAATATTGGTGACCACACACATGTACTACAATTCCTTAACGGATGACATATCTGGAAGTCTGCGGAACATCTCTATATCTTGAGAATGTGGCTGATGTGTGACAGAGTGTGAACTCACCTCCCTTTTATTTTCGTCAACATCTCCACAACACTGTTTACCAAAAGATAGGAGGAAGGCCCTGTCGCATGGCTCACCAGATACCCGGACTTAAATCTCTTGATTTTTACTGGTTGGAATACGTATCAGTACTAATTTCCTTTTTGTAGACTCACCTTTCATTTCCGCTGATGAATTTTTGGGGATTCCCTTTCCAAAATAAAAATAAATAAATAAAAAACCGTCTGAAGTTTGTCTATAATTTTCGTTCCTCCTCTTATACACAGGATGTCCTAAGATTAGACCGACAAATTCTGGGAGCTGATAGATAACATTATTTTAAACACTTTTTTCGTTAAGGAAAGCGATGCTCCGTTTAAGCACTAGACGAGTTAATGTTGTAGATTACTGCCTCCCATCCAGGTTAAATATTTACGGCAAAATCAACAATGCAATATGTTATAGCATTTATCTTAGTAAAGCACACAATCTTAATCCGAGAAATAAACACAGAACACATAAACGAAACCGAAACTCTCATTGTTTACAATTAATCACAGGTTTATCATTCAAAGTCAATGTTGGAACCAATGCCCATTGCGATAACACAAAGAGTGCATCGATGTGCCCTATTCAGCCGTACTCTGGCAAAAGACAGCAGCCATTTCTCTGGTTTAAAAGTTTGTCGGTCTGTCGGTCTAATTTTGAATATATAATAATTGTGTGTCTGTGTCTCAGTGTGTGTGTGTGTGTGTGTGTGTGTGTGTGTGTGTGTGTGTGTGTGTGTGTGTGTGTGTGTGTGTGTGTGTGTGTGTGTCAGCGTGTTTGTAGACATCATAACTCAAAAACGAAAAGTCAGTTGAAAAGCAAAGCTGCTATTTATGTTTAATATATTTTAAGGATGCGACACGAAGATTTTGAAGAAAATGCCTTTTGTCGGTCTGGGTGGCTCAATTGGTTAGACGCTGTCCTACTGATCCCAAGTTCGCGGGTTCAAATCCGGCCTAGACCGATGGTGTTTAAGTGTGCTTAAAAACGACAGCTTCATGTCAACAGATTTACTGGCAAGTAAAAGAACTGCGGGATAAAATCCCAGCACACCGGCGACGCTGATGTGAACCTGGCAATTGACAGCGTCTTTAAACAAAATAACTTTTAATTTTTCCTACACTACTCTTTATATGGAACATTTTTGAAAATTTTGTTTTTTCTGGAAAAGACTAACGATTTTTATTAAAACGCCATATGTATAAGACATTTTTATGAGAAATGAAATGTATATTTTGAATTTTCTGGCTCCTATGTAGTCCTATTTACTCTGGATGACTTTTACATAACTGGTAAACCGTAAGAGATAGACCAAATCTTATTATACAAAAGATCTGATGTTTTGCACTCACATGACATTCTCTATTCTTGTACTAACCATTCTTACAGTTTACGAGTTATTCAAAAGTCATCCAGAGTTGTTTGTTAGCTAATGTTGGATTTCTGACAATGAAGTCATTAATCCTCTTGCTCTCCAATATTTTTCACTGATGGATAGGGCATTAGAAGTGGCCGGGCATATTTGAAGGTGGTCTCGATCCATTTCCTCTTGCAGATCACATAGAGGACAGAGTCATCCAGAGTAAACAGGACTACATAGGCTATAGCCCGAAAATTCAAAATATACATTTCAGTTGTCATATAAATATCTTAAACATATGACATTTTAATCAACATCGTTAGAGCCATTTTCAAGAAAATCAAAATTTTCGCAAAATGTTCCATGTAAGCGGTAGTTTAGGGTGAGACTATTTTCTTCCAAATCTTCGTGTCGCATCCATGAAACACATTAAACACAAAAACTTTGGTTTTTCACCGACTTTTCGTTTTTGAGTTATGCTGTCCACAGACTGACACACAGACTGACACACACACACCACACACACACAGACCTTTTTCTAAAAATGCTTTTTTTGGATACAAGGAGTCTCAAAACATATTTCCGGTGAAATTTAGACATCGAGTTTTTGGGTGGAATACAACACTTCCTTCTACTTACAGTAGAGGAAGTAAAAATATATATCTTGCTAAAACACACAATTTATGTCCCAATACATTTTTTTGTAGAGTGAACATTTCGGAGATACCTATTCCCTGTTATTTGTGTAAGTTGTGGAATACTTAAACTTTCGTCAAATGTAACATCATCATTATTTTTTTTATATCTCAGCCGTGCAAAGAGAACAGGATCTGAGAGCTTTAAAAATTTGACTGTTGCTCAAACTCTACTATATTCTCATATTCCCCTTGTAGCTACAGAAAATAAGCAATAAGATAGTTGCTGCCAATGTTTAACTCAACTAACACGAAGAAGATATAGGAATAGTAAGAGTGGTGAGTGCATGATAAGAGAAAATCGTGTGAGTGCCACACATCTAATTTTTTTTTCTTCTAACCGCTTTCCAACTTCTGGATTACCGACTCGTGTAATATATATGTACCTCATGCATTGTGTGTTCTCAGTTCTCAGCGACTGATGTATCACATTGAACCAATGATCATATCACTTAAAGAAATTACAAATGACAGACAGTTGTTCACTCCACGTGGAGTGAAACATAGCGTTGCAACATCTCTGTTTTCTCGCTCATTCTGGTCCTTCTCTCTTGACATTGATCTTCGTAGAAGTATGTACACGCGTGGAATATGAATGCTTACTTGGAGGAAATGTGACAACGTTGCTTTTCGTGACACTGAATGCCTTCGTCTTCTCACTAGGCTTTCACAAGTCGCATGTTAACCATTAGCAACATGATAGTACTGGACACGCGATTTACTAACAGACATAGAGGATTGATTTGCAACACACTGAACAGAAGGAAGCTCCAACAACAGCTAAAGGTGCACATGTTTTAAACAAGAGGATGTCTGAAGAGGTATACAAGTTCAAGGCCGGCAGCTAGGAAACTGTTCCATTCCCCAAACTGCATTCCGACGAAACAAACAACCCCTGAACTATGACCTCTTCTGCAGAAACACATGTATGAAGTTATCATATAAATTTCCGGATTTAGATTAAATTTGGACTGACATTTCTGAACAGAAACTTCGAATTAACGAAAATAAACATCAAATTACATTTGGTTTTTTACATTACTTTAATACAAAATTCAAGGGACCAAGAAAAATTCTTCGAATTAACGATGATTTCGAATTATAAAAGTTCGAATCATCCGACTTCCACTGTGCTTTCATTAATAGTGTGATTTTGAGTTTAATCAACAAAGTACATACATTCTACCAAAAAGTATCACTATGAAACGGCAAAAATTGTTTTTGGATAAAAGGTTGAAATTTTAAAAGCTCTTTTCTATGTATTAAATATCCCTGATTCAATAGGTATATTTGTTTGGCATTGGAAAAAGTTAAATGACTTTATTCCTTCTTGAAATTATTACCCTAGATTCACCTCTTACATTAAACCTTCCAGTGGTGGTCAAAACTGTAGTTTATGCTTCGGTTTATAATATTTATGTTCATTTATTTGTGGTGGCTTACAAGCAAAAAGCAGCTCTTTGGTCAAAATCCCAAGCGACTGAAAAAGTCGGGCTAGGGATAGATATATCTTTTGGAAGTTATATGTGAATGTCCATACAACTGAAGCCATTGGGTGTAAAAATATGAGCAATGTTGATGCAATTGATGGAAGAAAACTTGTTCACAAGACAGCACACACGTTGTTATGGTCTGGCCTGCCGTACACGGCGAGCGAATCTCTCGTATCTTCTGCTTCTTGCGCACGCACCCCCTGTGTTACTGCAAAAGTGGCATGTTTCTCCCTTGCAATTTGCTCTTCCCTCTACCTTTAATGTCTACCCAACATCACTTTCAGAGTTACGATTATGATTCCTAGTAGGTCAAATATGAATGTTTGGACCATATGTGGGGCTAAGTCGTGAACCAGAAGTTCTTGTGACCTCCCCTAACCTCAAAACACGGTGCTGTGTTTGACCAGTACCCACTGCTTAGCTCGCGTGTTTCTACACACTGTTTGTCAAAAGGGTTAGTCGAGGAATCTAATTCGGCGATTTTAAAATTGAGAAAACTAAGCTTTCCAGCATAATGAATATTTCTTTTATAATTTACTTAAGAAACATCAGTTGCTGCCGAAAGGTAGTTACGTTATGCTACAATAGAGATATTAATAAAGAATTATATAAACAATCATATTGTTTATTTGTTTTATTTATTTGCAGCTAAAATAATCACCTTAGAATTAGATA
This sequence comes from Tenodera sinensis, assembly GCA_030765045.1. Lineage (NCBI taxonomy): Eukaryota > Metazoa > Arthropoda > Insecta > Mantodea > Mantidae > Tenodera > Tenodera sinensis. Next base: position 101,171,298 of record CM060963.1, on the reverse strand, counting down.
TATGTAATATTGCCCATGCCTTAATGGCCTTTCTCATCCCATTGCCTTTTAGAGTGCCAACTGGACACGTGGACGGTGTTGTCACGTCTTTAACTTCGGTATAGTTCAACAAGCAGAATCTTTAACAACACTATGAATGCACAACTGTAACCAACTTTGCAACAACACATTCTTTCGCTAAGAGTAGGTATACTGAGAAGGCTCTCTATATTGTATTCAGCTCATTAGCAGTGGAAGAAGGGTGAGGAATAGGTTTATAAGTTCTTCGAATGTGGTCATTAAGGGATGTACACTACTATTCCTAAGAAACCTATGTTTTTACTAGTTTTGGTAATTTTGTGTCCTCTTGTATGTTTCAATTTCACGATAGAAGGGCTTACTGCTGAAATATATACTTTATTTTTTTCCTATGCAATTACATAATTATCCATCTGCTAAGATCGGGTACAATTGAGTTATATTTCCTACATCATATTTCACACTGTAAGATTTATTGCTGGGAAACTGCTTCCAGTTTTCAAACCAGCGAAATAAAAGTTCTTATAGGAGCCTCTTCAAAGTCCCAAGGAGAATGGAGGAGTGTGTGGTGTTTGACAGCATATAAAATCTTATCTCAGTTAACGCCACGTTAAGCCTATCTGTAGGCTTAAAAGGAGGCAATCTGACTTTCGAAACATCAATCAAATGTCATCATGAAATTTAACAGTCCATATCAAATAATTGCATAAATGGAGAAAATTTGTTCAGCTTGTTTAGCTATCAGTCATAATTCATATTTATGAATACTATCCCAGAATATTATTTTGGTAGACTCAAAAAGAGGTGGAAAAAGCAACTATTGTGAGATGGAATGGGCACTCTGGCACACCGTGAAGTGAAGAAGAAGAATATTATTTTTATCAATTGCTGCAGGCATGTTTGTTTAACATGGTGACTAGGAAATGGGAAATCTTCATATTCACCAGCTTCATCTCTATTTGTAGTACAAGATATTTGGTTTATCTAGTCTCATGCCTAAAGAAAGTGAAAGAGATATGTTGAAAACAGACGAAGATACTCTACGTTGTTATGGAAAATATGGAAGAAGGTTAAACGTCTTCTGTCTAAACAGTGCTGGATTGAAGAGGCACGCATTAATAGACTTCCGATGTTTTTGTACGCAAAACACTTTCTGCCCCTTCCCTCTAGCTTGCCTTTCACTTTTTTGGTTCTAGACACAAGCTAAACCACTGCATTATTGGCGAGTCTGTGTAGTTTGTGAAAAATATGCAGTTCTTTTGTGAATAAATAGACATGGGACTAAAGATATGGTATAAAGATTTAAAATATCACCGATTATGATTATCCTAAAATTACATGACCACTCCGATCGATGATTGTTTGTCTGCCAAAGGGTACTGAAGACTATATATTTTTAGAACTTGTATTTATAGAACTTGGGAGACTGGTATAAGAAGGTTAAGGACGTCGGATGTAACACCAATTTTTCATTTTCTTTTGTATGAACTACAGGGGACTTTCAGCCGTTATAAGAGGATGTACAAATACAGTTTTAAGGATTTAAAAATAAAAGAATCACCATAAAAATATTTTAGATCATTGTGCAATAATTTCATAAAGAAGGTATGGGAGGCAAATGGAATTAATTAAATCATTCGAGTTTGAGAAGCAACTCGTGCAATATTGGCAGCCTGCTGACATACACTATTGATATATTTATATTTATATTCGTCGTAACATACTGTCACAAAGATTCAAGTACATAAGTACGTTCACTAGATAACATAAATTGTTTGGAGAAATTATAAGTCTTTAACGTGGAATGTTTCGAAAAGGCTAACGCTACCAAAAAAGAAATAAAGACAAAAGCTTACCATTTTGTTTCAGTAAACACTGCACTACTGCGGTTATTTCTCACCATTTTACCATTCTTAGTTTTACAATAGTATGTATGTAAAACTCAGTCAAATAAAAGAGGCCCACAAAAGTCAAGTCACTGAGTTTTATATTGTGACGTTCGGCGTATAGCAATGGACGGGGCCAAGTTACTTCGCATCACGTGTCGTACCGGCGACAGGCAAATACGTTCAGGACTGGGCTACTTCGCATCACGTGACGTACCGGCGACCGGGTAAGACGTTCAAGGTGGCTGCCTCGTGTCTCTTGTGTGTGTACGTGACTGTAACAATGAGGCGGCAGAAACGAAAGGGGTTCAGAACGTTCTGGACACTTCTGAGTCATTCGTGGTGCATGTGTGTGTGTGTGGAATCGATAAAGTCAGTATTACTAGTACAAATGGCCACAAGACACAGCAGAGTCAGTCGGTCAATTAGTTAGTCGGTTAGTTTTGTTTTAGAGCTAGAACTACAGTCAGTGGGTGTGAGCTAGCGTCGTGTGTGCGTCGTAAGAAGATTGACGAGCATCGAGAACGTTAGGTATTTAGTGTATGAGAGAAAGACACAAAAGTGAAAGAAGACAAAAAACGTTGGGCAAGATTATAAGAACAACAGTTGAGAGTTGTGATAGCACGGGCGCCACAGGTTTATTGCAGAATGGTCAAGTCACGAACCGTATTTTTATCTTCTTCTTCTGCTTCCCTCATGCATTAGATATTTCTGTCTGTAGCAATATACATATTTGTTCGTGCCACCTTTTATTTGGCCTTCCAACATTTCTTTTCCCTATTGGTTCGTAATTATTAAAACAGAATGGTATTCGCCCTCTGTTCATTCTTTTAATATGACTTATACACTTAATTTTATATTGTTTAAGTTTTTCATTCAGATTATGTATACCTAATTCTTTTCATATATCTTTAGGTATTTCTTTTGTGGTCTGTTCTCTTATATCTTGCCACTGCTCTTAACAATTTCATTTCATTTATGTCGATTCTCCTTTTGTTTTTCTCTGTCACAAACCATGTTTCACTCCCAATTTCGGCACTGACATTACTTTATAAAATTTTACTATTGTACTTTTTTGCTTTGTTTTTCAAACATCGTTTTATAGTGCCATTAAAATAATTGAAAACTTTCATTTTTTGAATTGATCTATTTGTTTTATATGAGATATTATATCATAAATACTTAAAATTCGACCACCGGTTCCACAATCTTGTCTTCTACCGTTTTTATAGATATACTATACCTACATTTCCGAAATCTCGATATTGTATTTATGCATGAAATGCAATACTAGAAGAATGTTTTCATTTTCTATATCACCTTCATTGGCTCAAGTTATTTCTGTGTTGTCCCCCCCCCCCCTCCCTCGTAATTATTAGCCAGGTAGCTTTAGGGTTCTATTTCCCTCAGTGTATTTACACATTCATTTGGTTATTACGTTCATGTGATGAGACCTGTCGAGCTAAAAGACTTTATCCTCAGAACAAAGGAACCTCGAACCCAAGGCTGCAGATAATCGGAGATATCTAAAGCTTGCGGTTGATTGATGCAGAGAACTTCTGCGATAACTTTGCTGCTTGGGCCACCTAAATGGATTAGAAGAAAATTTCGATCGATTTTGCTAAAATTCCTCCTTTTTCTTCTTACTCCTGTTTTTTTAGGGTAGGGGCATGTGGAAAGTTTCTACAAGATCTTGCTTCATCAGTCATCGTTACCTAACACGCCGATTCTGATAATTCAGTTTCTCCACCGGGGGAAAGCTAGAGGAGCAAGAAGAAGGAGAACAAGAAGAGCATTTGATTAATCATCCCTCTGTAGTCAGCAGAGATGCTGCAGGGGTGATCTTTGCTCTCCAAGATGCAGCCCTCCCAATATTTTACTTCCTTCCTTCGTGCGCAAGAAGTGACGTCAGTGGAACAAATTGTTTCATGTATTATTTTCCACAGCAATACCACATTCCCTGCAGTCCACATTGTTGACGTAAAATAGAAAAATCTACTTCGGGCTATAAACATGGTTGTTAATGAAAGTGCGGGAGCATAAATTAAATATTAAAGAATAAGCTTCTAACTATAAATAAATCCGATATGTTACACTCATGTGTATTTCTCTACCCAATCTTGTATAAAAAAAAAATCCCATAAAAGCTGAATCTTCTGTCTGTTTCATGCTAATTCATATAAATATTTATTGAATTGTTTTGCCACACATTTCGTTGTAGGTACAAGGTAATACAGTAGGCTTAAGTGAAAGCCAAATTGTTTGAGAAGGCATCGCTTTGTGATGGCTTTCAGATCCCCTTCACTTAGCGTTACGACGAAAAGTAAATACCAGTACCTAATAAGAAATGCATCTTTGCTACTGAAAAATTGAAATGTTCAAAGTATTTAACATTTCAAAGTAGTAATACAGAATACTTAGGAATACAAACATTTATTCCTCATAAATTGTGTGATTAACGAGCCCCACGTATTGTGACAAAAGACAAGGTCCAGTTTCTTTTTTTCACTTTATTTTCCTTCTAAAACTGCAGCACAAAACACAGTTCTACATTTATTCGTGACCTTATAACTCACAGTTGTTCTGTTCTCTCACAATCTAGACACATACACTTTTCTGTCTTTCAGTTCACTCTGTCTAACAATCTACTGGCTTTGACGATCACCCTCACTAAAATTGCTTCTCACAACAATAACTCCGACGCGACGTATCAACTCCCAAACTTTCATTGTCGACACGTACAATTCTCTCACGACTGTACACACACACACACACACACACACACACACACACACACACACACACACACACACACACACACACGCACGGGCTAACAGCTGTTTCGTTCAACACTCACAATTTCGTAAGAAAATTACCGGTTATTACTATTACTGCTACTACTACTATTACTACTATTACTACTCCTACTACTACTACTACTACTACTACTACTACTACTACTACTACTACTACTACTACTACTACTACTACTACTACTACTACTACTACTACTAGTGCTACTACTACTACTATTACTACTATTCCCTCTTCTCGTCGTCCCCCAAGCTTTTATTGACGAGAATGACGTAGCACGATTTTTTTTCAAAATTCACCTTTTCTCGAATCTAAGCCAGTAGGCGGAAGCCTCGCGAACGTTCTGGAAATTTTATTTTGCCACGCTCATTGTTAGGTGTCTACCAGTCACCTAGTGGTGTGAGGTAGCTTGATCCTGTCTTATGATGTGCGGTACATATGCAATTATGTGTCTATGGTTCACAATTACATAAATGCATTAAGAATGAAGAGGGATTTTAGGCTACTTGGAGAAAATTCAATTTGTATATTGTTAATCTTGGAAACAGCTTTAATATGTGGTATTTTAATCAAAATCATTATAACCATAAAAGAATGAAAATTTATGTAACGCCTAGCTTGGGGATGGGGGATCTTTTGCAAATCGTGTCGCATCCTTGGAAGGCACTGAGCTTAAAACACTAAATTGGGTATTTAACCAAAGTTTCGTTTGAGTTATGCTTTTATCTCTCACTCTTACACACACTCACATGCACACACAGATACACGTAACCACTTTTAAAAATGCTATTTGTTCAGAGAGCCTCACAACATGACAAGTTTTTGGGTGGAATGCAATACTTCCTCTATTTACTATAAGTCGCTGATAAAGCTAAAACTATAGGAACTATGCAACAGAAATACATATGCCTAAGTTATCATTGCGGATTAAGAATTTCGCTCTCTAATAATTCTGATAGATATCACCTATAGGACTTTCTCTACCCATTCATTACACATTAACATTATGTATCTTACAGTTACGGTATTCGTATAAAAATATATTACAGAGATTTTGGAATGGCGTGCTTTTTGATACGGCATTGTCTTGTCGCGTTATCCAATGCCACTTATCGCCTGTTTTTGCTCCTGTCACTGAATAAGACAGTCTACTTTATCGGAACGCTTGCTTGACATGGTGTATTTGAAGACAATGAAAAAAATTTGCATTTTAAATAAAGAAGAGTAATTTAGCAACCAAATTTAGTGAATTCCAGAAATAAATTTAAAATAATTTAAGCCACGCGGACTATCGACTGCATTTCTTTTCGAAAATCTAGATCTACATAGATAGCTGATGCTTTTGGAGTGTGATCGTCTAACTCTTGAATTATGTCTATAGAATTTCCCTCCGTAATTTCACACATCTTGAATTTTCTATGAACAATCTGAATTCTATGTTAAGTAGATTTTCCGGGCTTGTGGGTCGTGGTCGAGTTGGATTACCTTCCTCCGACGTTTCGCTGAAAACTGCGTCCAGCATCTTCAGGGTCAACCTCTGTTATTTTGGTCTAAATTAGCGGCTGCACATAAACTAAAGTTCACTGCAAACTTTCATATTCATCTTTGTTTGTTATTAGTGTCCTTGGTAACATACATTTTCACGATCGCTCGTTCTAATGAATAGCAACATGAGATTATTGCTAACGAATCTTTTTTTAATAAACTGATCTCAAATTATATTTCCAAATGCCGGCAAATGGGATGTCACATATATAACAGGCAACATAGACCTAACTTGCCACACACACAAAATTAAGATCCTGTTAAAACACATAATGTCAAATATATTTTTGTAGTATTAATTTTCGAGTCATTTATTGTTGTAATTTTTAAGCGCAAAGGCGCCAGTCCTTTGTTTATCACAATGTCGCGGAAAGAGTATGGAATTCCCGGTGAAATATTGATATCAAAATTTTGAGTGGAATACCATAAGTAGGAGCTAAAAAATGTAAAATTGGGTTTTTGTATTTGCCCAACGCAATATTACCACAAATATTGGGAATATATAAACTTCTAGTGACGTGTGGGTTTTGTCGTTTGGTGATCCTTGCCTGCCCTGAGTAGGTATCTCGTGCATGTCACTTGGACAGGTAAGATAGGGAAGTTGGACCACTCTTGCAGGAATGTGGGGGCACCGTGTTAAGACACAGTTACCAAGGCGGCTCGTAGCAACCATGTGCTTGTTTCCTAGGAGATCGCACTCAGCTGATTGTGTTCCCTGCTCAACCCCCGCTACCTTGCTACCTGATGTAACAACGCAGAGATTTAATATCCCTCCCCAGTCTCCGAGAGCAGGCCACACAAAAGGAAGCCCTGACAGATTCTCCGTGAGCTGCACGCCAAAGAAGCAAAAAAATCCTTACGCGAAATAATATTGAAGATTCGGAAACATGCATCTCGATGGGACCTGGATGGAACGCTTTCTAGAATTTCGTAATATCGTTCACTTGACAACAGCCCCACTCCAGAACTGGGATATTGCAAATAAAAAGCAGGGCACGAGTAGCGCAGGTATTTTATCCCAAGAGGATCTGTCGCTGGAAAATTATTTTATTTGCTGTCTGTTCCCGAGTATTTCAAATTTTATTCAGTTAGCAATGAAACATGAAAATATGAGATTCTGTATAACGCTGCGATATGTCGAGTTTTCCACATGATGAAATATCACTTATGTTTCACTTCTTTAACTTATTATGTAGCTCCGTTTGCTTTATTGCCCTGAAGTTAAGTGATGCAGGCATATCACAACTACTATGCATACCGTGTGCCCCAAAAGTCAATTGACAAACATCATTACGAAATGCTACCAAAGTTCCAAATAAACACATTTACCCCATTTTATTTAGCCTTTTATATATTTACATACAGTTACATTTAATTGCTCCTTTCGTGAATTTCCTTAGCCGCCATGGTAAATACTGGATTGGATATTTAATACCAGGATCCAATATTTCGCCTCAAGTCCAAAACAGTACTATAAATAAAAACTCTGATGTGTTGCACTCATATGACTTTTTCTACTCTTGTGCTAACCATTCTTACAAACTCTTACTCCCACATCTTCGTGTTAGTTGAGATGAACATTTGCAGAAATTATCTTATGGCTTGTTTTCTTGCACGTGCTACGGGAGTATGGGAATATAAGTAGGCTTTGAGCGATAGTCAAATCTTTTAAAGCTTTCAAATATTGTTCTCTTTGCACGGTTAACATATAAACAAATGAATAGTGATGTTCCATTTGACGGAATAAGTTCTCCAAAACTTAAAGAAATAACAGGGAATATCTCCGAATTAGTTCACTCTACAAAAAATGTATATGGACATAAATATTGTGTTTTAACAAGATCTACATTTTTTTTACAATAAGATTTGCTCTATATTTTACGGTTTACAGGTTATGCAAAAGTCATCCAGAGTAAATAGGACTTCATGGGCTACAGCCAGAGAATTCAAGATATATATTTCATTTGTCATAAGAATATGTCACACATTTGGCATTTTGCTCAAAATCGTTAGAGCTATTTTAAAGAAAGTAAAAATGTTCGAAAAATTTTACATGTAGTTTAGAGCGGAGCAATTTTCTTCGAAATCTTCGTGTCCCATCCTTGAAAGACATTAAACTTAAACACCATCTTTAGTTTTTTAACTGACTTTTCGTTTTTGAGTTATGCTGTCCACAGACTGACACACATACACACACATACACACACGCACACACACATACACTCACACACCTTCACACACACGGACCTTTTTCTAAAAATGCTTTTTTTTGGATTCAGGGGTCTCAAAACATATAAAAATCTCGACATCGAATTTTTGGGTGGAATACAATATTTCCTCTGCTGACCAGTAGAGAAAGTAAAAATAGATGGTAATGGTGAATGCTGTGCCATCTGTCCACAGATAATAAGCAGATATACTGGATGGCACCCTAATGCCATTCGCCGTCACAGAGGTACAGTTGTCCTGCACTGCTCCCTCTATGGACTCGTGACGAAGCAAGGTTTATGGCAGGCACAGGCAGGGTTTGCCCGATCGAGCCTTGCTGTGGCTCGCTGCTAGCTTACGTCAGTGGCGTGCTTTATTGATGACACAATTACCATACAGCAGGTCAAATTAACCTGAAAGTATACTAGTGTACCAATATTCTACATTTATAGCATTGCAAAATGCTATAGACATATTTATTCTAGTTTGTCACACAGGTAAATACAATTAGAACAGTTTAAAGTCTAATTGATGAGAAATAATGAGTATGCAACTTATATAAATTATAAAATCGGGAATATTCAATTGCAACTTAAATTAAATATTTTATTTTTTGTTGGTAAGATTTCTGTTTACCAGCCCATGAACATTTGGGGTGATAGTTTGTGCTACCTTGATTCCAAGTACTGCATTTAGAGTTTCACCAGAGACTTTATTTGATGTCCGTGTTTTCTCAATTTTGAAACGGAGGAGAGCTCCTAACACATGTAGGACCGAATATACACAAGGTTTTAGCTGCATGATTGTGCAGGCGTGGAAATCGAAACGAGAATAATATCGCTAAAGACTAACCAAATCCACCTTGTTATTATACGAACATGAAAAGTCAAATGTATAAAAAAATCGGCTAGGGATTTGGAAGCTTTCGTCTCCAACCTTCTGTTTCCTATTCTTGCAGCGAAACTGTAATTGCATATTGAAAATTCATCTGCAATAAGAAGTAGAATCATTAGCTTTCTTAACAATTACTTGTAAGATTTTTACTTTCTCTACCAAGGTGGAGAAAGTATTGTATTCCACCCAAAAATTCGATATCGAAATTTAGCTCAGAACTCAACATGAATAGTTACTAAATGCGGACATTTTCTTACATATTTCTATAATTTTACTTTGTCACAGTTGATTTTTTAACCTTGTTTTATACTCGGTGTTATACGCATTCTTTCCACATTGGCAACACAATGGATATGCAATCATCTAGGGCTAGATTTGGATTTTGTTGCCAGGGAAGACCTTGTATTATACGTAATTTATATCTAACAAATATTTTGTGGAGATATTCTTTATTTGTTCTCAAAGAGTAGCCCTATTTCACTTGTTATTTCTCTTCTAGTCATGCAAAGAGAATGGAGTTTCTTCACGAGAGCGATCTCCCATGTGATTCTTTTGAAATTCCATGCTCCTTGTATAACACTGAGAAAAAATTAATAGGACACACCTATCTTCTGATAAAAAGTGCTTAAAATTATGCATAAATTCAAGGCAATAACAAAGAAAATTTAGAATTTGGCCAACGCCACAAGAATGTGTTTAACATAAATTGTGTGCTTTAACAAGATTTGATTCTTGTGTAGTAAGATTTTGTTCTATATATATACGATTTACGAATTATTCAAAATTTATTCAAAATAATGATAACTTCACAAGATTCGTTGAAAATTCAAAATATGCATTTATATGCCACGCAAAGGTTCGAAACATGGGTGATTAAAAATTGTTAGATATACTTTAAAGAAAATAAAAAATAAGTTGCTATGTGAAGGTATTTTGGGGAGGGAGAACTGTTTCCAAAATGTTCATGTCGCATCATTGGGAAATACTGAACTTCTACATACTAGTTTGGTACTCATCCAACTTTATTCTTTTGAGTTAGCTGTTCACAGACGGACATAGAAACATCTTTAATTCAGAGAGCGTTGCATCTTGTATTTGCGGTTAATATTTGGTATTGAACATTTGGGTAGAATGCAACTTTTTACTTACCGTAGGTGAACGCAAAAATGTACTTGTGTAACACACAACCACATTTGCTGAGCACACTTGTTGACAAAGCCCATATTTATTAATACTTGTTTAACATATTTTCAGAAGTATGTTTAGTTCTGTGCATTATTTAAAGAGAAGAGTTGACTTTGCTTCCAGTAAAATGGGATATTGTAGGCATAAAATCGGGGTCGTGATTAATATTTAGTAAGATATAGTTGCCTCCTGATATCAAATGTCAAGTAAATCTAACCAATAAGATATGTAGGAATATTAAGAGGTATGTGTGTGCATGGTGGAAAGGGAAAGGCAGATATACCTGCAGGACGGGAGAGGGCAGCATCCTAATGGATCGTCCGTCCCCATAGTTGCACTTTAACCCCGGTGTAAGAAGCCTGTTTCTGGGTCGTGACCTATGACTTCTAGCACGCTCCGGTCAAGCCTGTTTGTTATGTAACCAGTTCCTCACGTCACACAGCATCCGTCCATGGATTATCAGGTGCAACATTGAGCTAACACGAGCCTAATATACCTGCAGAGTGAAAATGAAGCAAAACACCCCTGAATCCACATATCATTATGAACTTGAATACTTGAGCAAAAAGGCTGGAATTCCTCACAGTTTTAAATAACGGATACGTGACTAGTTGGTTCAATTTCCGTACATTACAGGCATTTTATCTATCGATTAGATAAATATTGCCATAATAAATTTTGGTTTTACATAATGCATTTTCTAGACATTTTCCCATTACCCATTGTTGTGGACTTGTGCTAAACTCTAAGTATGAGGGAATAGTCCGAGAAATATACATCTCTCTCCCTCTCTCACCCTCTCCTTATCCCCCACCCTCTAGCTCCCTCACCCTCTCCTCTCACCCTATCTCACTCCCTCACTCTCTCTCTCTCTGCCCTCTCACTCATTTTCTCTCCCTCCCTCTGTCTCCCTTCCTCTATCATTCCCTCTCACACTCTTCCTTCCTCTTTCATTCCCTCTCTCACCATCCGTGCCTCTCATTTCCTTTCTCTCCTTCCCTATGTACTCTCTCTCCGTTTATCTCTCTCTCTATCCATTCCTCTCCCTCTCATTGCTTTTCTCCCTCCTTCTGTTCTCCAATATAGGTGTCATGTGCAAAAGTATTTATCCCGAACGGTAAACACATGAATGCAAACATATTCAACGGGATATATTACTTGTTACAGCTCAGAGAATAAAAAATAGTGCACGCATTTCAAACACGCACTATGAAATGCACTTCAATGAACTTACCGATTCTCCTTTTACGAGTAGTCCGCTACATATGGAGCAAGACAAACGCTATTCCATCTTAATTTCTTGTCTTATGTTCCAACATTACAAGATGCTGCTCCAAATAGATATAATTGCATCAAAGTGAAATGTGGATTTATCCGAATCTAGGTTTGGGATTGTGGTATTTCATGGATAATTGGAAGCGATAATATGTGTTATTCTCATTAAACTTTGATTGATGTTGGTCTCTGACGTAAGGATTATTAGTAGTCAAATGCCATTCGGGGATCCGAGGCAATCTACGTACCACTTTAGTAAAATACATCTTTTGGAAACATCCCGTGCGGATAAGCGGATTTGTCTGAAAGTACCATCAGAAAAAGCATCAGATAGCGCATTTGCTTTTTAATCAAAATCAATAACGCATGCGGCATCGTGAGTTACCTGAGTAGAGTAGAAGTCCTATGTGTGTGCTTTTTCCTCATATTATTCTGCCCTATGCCTCTGCATTAAAATATCACAGCTGCTGTTTAGCAATTACCTTATACCTATACTCCTTTAAAATTAGTATAGGTATCTGTTTCCGTGTTATGGGAGGACCCTGTTAGGCTTTCAATCTGGAGTGTTTACTTCGTAAGTTTGTTTGTTCTCTTTTCATAAAACAAATAAACCGTAACTCTCAGCTCAATAGACTCCGGGATCATGGGCTCTCTTTCGCTCTTTTCATGTACCATTCCTGAGACTCGACAATTCAGAGAAAGAAAAAACAAATGGACACCGTTTTCCACGATTTACTTTTGGTGCTGTTTATGCAATCCTAGCATTAAAAATGACGGCATAACTCGTGCAAAATTACGTAAATTACATAATTACTGTGACAACACAGCAATGACGTCATCACCAAAGCAACATAATATTCTACAATGTGCCTGAAAGAAAACCTGAAAATGCCAGTTAATGTGGTTTCATTGCTCAAACTTACGGTATTTTTTCTTTCCCCATCTTTTTCATAACCATCTTTTAATTCTTCTGGAATTAATAAACTGTCAGCATTCTTTGCTTCGTTCAAATAGTCAATCAATATTTTTAATAGTTTATCGTTACCTTCCATTTTTCTTTGTATGTATTGAAACAAATGAAATATCTGTTTAGCCACCATATTACCTCATACATATATTATCTCTTATACATTATAATTTTACATTTAGCAAATTTATTAATTATTTTTACGTACTTTAATGCTAGAATTACATAAAATGTATGTAACACGTGTATAATATTTTCATTGTGACACTTGTAAAAATTAGCACGTGAGCGAAAGCGAACACGCTAAACATGTACTCGGGTTCATTCAGTCACATTTATATACATGTTCTTCACCTTTCAAGAATTAGTATATGTACCTACCTGATTATATACTCGTGACATGACCATTTCGGATATCTTGAATTTCCTGGCTGTAGCCCCTGTAGTCGTATTTACTCTGGATGAGTTGTGCATAATTGGTATACCGTAAGAGATAGACCAAATATTAGCGTAGAAAAAATTTATATCTTGCTAATATACACAATTAATGTCCAAATAATTTTTTTGTAGAGTGAACCATTTCGGAGATATTCCTTGTTATATGTGTGAGTTTTGGAGAACTTGTACTTCTATCAAATGTAACATCGTTATTCAGTTTTTTTATGTTCAGCAAAGAGAACGGAATCTCAAAGCTTTAAAAGATTTTACCATCGCTCAAAGCCTGCTGTATTCGCATATTCTCCTTGCCTACAAGGAAATAAGCAATAAGATAAGTTCTGCAAATGTTTATCTCAACTAACACAAGATACAGAAATAAGATTTTGTAAGAATGGTTAGTACAAGAGTAGAGAAAGTCATGTGAGTGCACATCAGATTTTTATATGAGTGGTCTGATATTCTCTAAATAAACTTCTCGTACAACATCCTAGTAAAATTCCTCACAAAATGTACACAATCATATTGAAAATCTTCCAAAATAACGTGCTTACTGCAATCATAATGTTCTTTCATTCAAATAAGCATTCATTTTACCATTATTTTATTTAAGTTTGTAGTTAAAGCACGTGAACGGTGTTCCGACACAAAACAGTGCAATAACGGATAATGTTCTGCCTGAAACAGGCGCAATCTTTGATGTTCATCTTTGTACGATGCATTAACATGGAACAGAAAAACGCATCATCAGAACATACTTTTGTTTTCTTTCAATTCTTCTTCTTTAGCACGGTTCAGATCATCTAGCTTGTTCCTCCTCCAAGCTCTTCCTCTTTTCCTCTGGTTTTCCTTGTCCTAGCGATTGGTAAATATATGCAAGTTTTGGAATGCTATTTTCTTTAATTCTGTTTAAGTGCTGTTCCCAGTTTGTTCTGTATTCTGTTGTTTTATTTAATTCTTCTATGTTTAATTGCTGTCGTATTTCGTTATTTTTTTATCTAATCTTGTATAGCCGGTTATGGGTCTGAGAAGCTTAGTTTCTGCCGTTTGGATGCTTGTGTTGTGTTGTGCTGTCATTGTCCATGCTTATGTCTTAATTGTTTTACACAGTTTTAGTACTGAATCTTTTTACTTTATTCTGTGTAGTTCTTTTTATTGTACCTAATATGTAAATACATATATTTAATTTTTTATTAACATCTGTTTCTAGTCCATATGTTATTTCACATCCGAGGAAGTTAAGCTTTGTTCAATTGTATTTTCTAAGGCAGTTTTGGACCGAATTTGATGAATGCCTTTAAAATGCCATACATTTTCTTTTATTTATAGATATTTCTAGGCCTGTATGTTTCCGTCGTTTGATATAGTTTATTCGCCAGTTTTGAAGTTCGTTCTCACTTTTGGCTATCAGGATTTGATCACCTGCGAAAACCATTCTTTTTACTATTCTTATCCCTAAATTAATTTTTCCTGTCTTCTTACTTTAAAACATTAATTATAAAGACTTTTATCACTCAAGTATCTTACTTTGCTGTCCGTATTTGTATTCCAAGAACAGAACCAGTACGTTTAGGATGCTGTAGGAATGACTATAATGAGAAAATATTTTTATCTGAATAGTGGCTATACTTAGCAACTACGAATAGATCAGAATCCTCACACAGATACTGTTATTTAGATTATTCTCACAGTAGGGTACATAATACGATCATTACACATAGGAAGCACACAAGAAGGGTAGGTAAGGGGAGAAACGAGATTTCAGTTCAAAGTTCATTTCATTGCTGCTAATAGAAACACGTAGAGTTTTGTGCTCAATGAAAATGTATTCAGTAGCTATACTACACCACTAATATGCAGGGCAATAAAAGGGAGATAAAGCGAGAAACGAGTTTCGGCACGCGACAGCATCCTAAAGGACCCGACTGACCCTGTCAGTTGACCCATGTCGATAAATCTGACCCTCAGGGCCTCGTCATGCTGGACAAGCCGGTTATGCTCTGGCAACAAGTAGGCATCTTCTGTGTTCCCACCTGACTTTAATATTCTGTTTCCTGTCAACAACCACTATGACTAATGATCAATTTCGCAAATACTACAAATCACATTTACTACACATAAAACCACGCTTTAAGCTAGAAAATAGAACAATAACACAAAAATACACAAATCAAAATTTACATTTGTGCAAAATGTAAGTTATGAAGATTCTGCTATTAGAAAACTTTATAAAGTATGCTATTAATTAGGGTTTTAAAAGTGAAATATGTGTATTAAATTGAAGTCAACAGCAATCTGGTAAGTGAAATTATATATATATATATATATATATATATATATATATATATATATATATATAATTTTCTTTTTTTTTACTTTCTCTGCTACGTATAGTAAATAGGGGAAATATTCTATTCCACCCAAAATATTTGTTGTCGAGATTTCACCGGAAATATATGTCTTAAGGTCCCCTGAATAAAACAAAGACATAACGAATCTGTTGAAGAATTCAATGTCATACTGGCAAGTTGTCAGAGTAGCTTAATGGTTGGAGCAGCCACACGTAAAGCGGAAGATCTGTGGTTCAAATCCAGGCATTGAATTTTTCAGTACCGATTCTACCTCTCAAAACATTACCCAAATATGGATTGTTTGCTTAAAAACATAAGCAGCAAGTTTGCCAGCATAAATAAATAGCGAAATCTTATCTACCAAAATTCCAAGGTCCCTAGGATGGAAAAATTAATGTTAATTTAATGTAATAAAGCCGCACAATAATGCATTATTAATCTCTTATATAGATGAACTAATAGATTCAAGCCGTAAGCACTTGTTCACCTATCATCTGTGCCCTTGAAGGAGGGCTGGCTGCGCAAAGAAGGGGAACAATGTGTAAAGATGAACATTATTACTACAATATTAGACGAATAATCGCTTCTAGAGAAATTTGCATTAAAATTCCGTGAGATCGGCGATATCGTGTGCATAACGTTAAGTTGTGTTATCTGCTTCCCAAACTCTGTGTGGCGCGTTTTCTACACTAATGCAGGGACACAAAAGTAACACCTCAGTGTTGTTGGCTCTCTCTCTTTCTCTCTCTCTTTCTCTCTCACTTTCTCTCTATTACTCTCTCTCTCTCTCACACACAGACACTCTCTCTCCATTTCTTTTACGCTGCTTTAACTACGCGATAGTGTCGCGACGGATCTGTTTGGAGATACTGGTACAACGGTGTGTGATGGATAGTCAGCCTTGAAGGTCTCATCCATATCCGTACCATTCTGTTTTGTCACGAGCCTACAGAGGGAGCAGTGCAGGGCAACTGTACCTCTGCCTCTGTGACGGAAGATGGAATTAGAGTGCCATCCAGTCTATCTGCTTGCATTATATGTGGATAAATGGCACACCATTCACTATTACCATCTATTTGTCGTTTATACTATTGTTTTAAACTTGAGATGGAAATTTGGGTCGTGGTATTAAATATCCAATCCGTGTTTACCTTGGTCACTGGGGAACCCTTGAAAAAATCCCAGTCAGATTGGTTGGACCATGAGATTTGAACCTGGTACCTCCGGAATGCAACCAGCTCAGTGTTGTGTCCAAATGTTTCATCCGGCTAATGTTTCCATGAAAACTCATCAGCGTGTCCTGTTTTTTCTTAGATAGGTACATATATAGTCACGCTCTATATATAAATCTAAACGTCATACTTAGACTTTCTTGGATTAAACCCGATGGAAGTGAGTCAACGGCTCAACGCAGAAGTAACACCGGATATGCCAACGAGGAATTTGGATTGACCCGACGAGATAGTGACAACATGGGGTGACACCTTGCCTGTGGAGAAGGCCTGGCTGGAGCTGACCTTGGGGCAGAGCATTATGGGTCTGTATCTGTTCGTGGCGAGGATGGCTGAGGAAGTGATACTGAGAATGGATACCCTCAGGAGCCACGATGCGACGGACGACGTCAACAGGGAAAGCCTGCGAGTCGGGACAGACGAGATAACGTGCCGGAGCCCCAGTGAGCATCTGAAGGTCTGCAGGGTGACCGTGGAGGAGGTCGCGTATGGGTATACCAGGAGCAAGGTGACGGAAAAGGTGCACCGGGGTGGTCGATGGTCATGAAACTCCGGGGTTCGTTTCCACGTTGAGCGCAGGATGGTACGTCAACAAATCTGGGTGACGGTGGAGGAGGACCCGTCACAACCGGCGAGGTGGTCGCAGAGATGTCAGACGTCGCCCTACCCAGATCAAAGGGCGATATCCAACAACATTGCCGTTGTGTGATAGAAAAGTAACCGAATTTCGAATTTTGCAGTTCTGTTACAGTATGTACCACAATTAAATTAATTAAAGGTGTGTGTTAAATAGTGAGGAATATTGCCATTTTTAGTGTGAACTACTGTAGAAACAGAATGTACAATAAAGATTCACAACAGACGCTTGGAGCTTATCTACTTCAGAGTACATTTGCGAAGCCTTTTGTTAGCAGGATCAGAATTTCGGGGCATCGTGTAACTTTCTATAACGACAAAAACCCTACTCCTTAAGCGACTGAAAATGAAAAGAAAATGGATTAAGTTGTCCATAATTGATAGAAAAGACTCATCACGTGACCTTAAGACTAAAGGTAATATGTGATATGGATTGTGCACATTCACATTTATTAACAAGAAAAGACATAATAAAGACAGTCCATAATTTGACGTGCACCAGGTATCTGGGATGGCCAGGATGAGTCAAAACTTACTCATGATGCATTTTTTGACGTGACGTATAGCTTGCTTGAATCCGCGCGACTGACGCCATACAAATTGATGGTGGCGTTAACGTATCTGTTTCTTAATTGAAATAAACTAGAGACTGCTGAACAGTGCGAGTGAGCATTGCACTTAATCACGCAGTCTCGCGATGGGCAACAGGCGATAGGTATCAAAATTAATGGTCATCTCAACAGACAAGTTAATCACACTCGGAATTGTCCATGCCAACTTAAGGATGCCTGCTGCCGCTAAGTTTCAAGAGAGGAGTTTCAATCAGGAATCCCTTCATATCAACCTTTTTTCAATCCACACTCCTACTTAACCGAACCGTCGCAAAGTATTACGTTGCATTTGGTCCTAAGTTTTCTGCCAGTGTTAACTAACGGGGTTGAGGAGTTGACAAGAAAAGTGATAAGTTTTGATTTTAAAGCAATACAAGAAAATCATTTGAGGAGTCATTTACTGTAGCTATAGAAGGCAATGCAACCCTGTCATTTTACAATTAAACGTCTGCATAATCGACGTTACATATCCCTCCAAAGCTGGAAGTTATTTGACACAAAACTCAGTAAGTGTTACTTACATCTCTTTGCTTCTCGATCTTCAATTATTGTCAATTTTCTTACCTTGGGTCCATGTCATTAATTTTCGTGCGAGCTTTATTTTGCGATTAACCGCTCTTCCACACAATAACCGTATGTAGAATGAGACTGAAAAATGCAATGTCATAACCGGGATTTGAACCATTTGATCGTCCGGTCCCCTTCCGGCTGCTTTAACCACTGAGTTACCACGGCCAACGTGCCGACACGACATTAAATTCTCTATTCATCTTATAGTTGTTTAAACTAGTAGTACTTAACTACTTAAGTGCTTACAATATTGTAAGTCGCCATTAAGGTATGTTATCTCATATGAGTTTGAGATCTCCTTGTGTGGTTCGGTTATAACAGTCGGACGAAGACCGAAGGATCCATCGTTCAAATCCCGGGCAAGGCATTGAATTTTCAGTCTCAATCTACCCTTTTCGAGCTTTACCTTATCTGTGTTGACCAATGCTACTAAGTGTAAGCGATTTCACACCAGAATTCCAAATATTTACTATCATATGACAGAAGTTAGATCCGCTTGTCAGAGTCTGAGATTTTTACTCCTAAATAACTTACCTCCTTGGGCTTCCCAGGTTATTAATTAATATTATTAAGGAAATTGTCCTACCTTGCACCAATACCGAGGCTGCTTCTTCCATCACGATGTTGACCTCTGACCTAATCGAATTATCGCCAGATTTAATCAGCGACTTGCTTGTCAAGGCGATGTTGGAGAGCGCGAAGGTGGGAGAAGGGTAGGGGGTTAATTTGGTGGTGGCAACATCCCCAAGATGGTGCTGCTGTACCGACAGATTGTGCAAGGGTGTACAAGGGTCCCCAACATTTGCATGCATAATAGAAGGAACGTAGCCAGACAGGATCAAAAAATCTGTCCACCGCGAACGCCTCCCGCAGTCAGAAACATCACGAGGTGCACTTGCGGACAAGCGGACATGCGGAACCCCCGTTCTCACTCCCGTCTCATTTGAATATCTCCTGCAAACGTCTTCTGCCCTCTCGGAGACATCCTGCGTAAGATACTGAAACAATTCTTTAACACGTTTCGCTTTTAACATTCAAAATTAGATCGACAAACTTTAACCAGAGAAATGGCTGGTGTCTTTGCGAGAGTACGGCAGAATAGGACACGCTTATGCGCTCTTTGTGTTATCGCAATGGGCGTGCGTTCCAACATTTACTTTGAATAGTAAAGTTCTGATTATCTGTAAACAATGAGATGTTTGTGTTTTGCTTATGTGTTCTGTGTTTGTTTCTTGGATTAAGATTGTGTGCATTACTAAGATAAGTGCAATACTAATTTGCATTGTTGATTTTGCCGTAAATACTTAAACTGGGTGGGTGACAGTAATCTATGACATTAACTCGTCTAGTGCTTAAACGAAGCACAACAGCAAAAAAACTTTCCTTAATAAAAAGTGTTTAAAATAATGTTATCTATCAACTCCCAAACTTTGTCGGTCTAATTTTAGGACATCCTGTATATTTAACTACTGATTTCTAGACAAATATAAACGACTTTTTTCCTAAATTTTATGTTGAGTTAGATGTTAATTGAACACTATTGGACGTTTTATAAAGGTCATAACATTCTCTTCAGCAGGAAATCGTTTCTGTGGTTCGTGTTTCAGTGTAATAGTGTATTAATGTACGGTTATGAATGTGAAAGTTCTGTTTTTGACAAGTTAGTTTGATTGCAAAAAATGCACAATAATATCAGTATAAGTAGGTGTAACTGGAAATATCGTTAATATTAAGTGTGGTAGGATAAGTAGGTACACCCATTCATTCCGCGGTGTTGTTATCCAACACTTCAACCTTGGGCTACATAAGGCTAATTAATAAAAGCGCAAATAAGCAAGTTGATTCTTCTACAGCTTTACCTGGCTAAAATACCTACAGGGTGCTTCAGTCGTTCACTAACATGGGAGGTCTACTTCTCTACGCATCATTGTAACAAACTTTTCGTTGGATTTTCCTTTTTCTCTAAAAATATAACATTCAGAGATTTGTGCACAATGTTTCGGGACTCATTTGCAAGTACTTTGTTACTGTTTCGATGTTGTTCACTCTAATGCGTCTTCGATTGTATTTTATAACAAGGAAGCCTATTCCAGCGGGATGAAGCTGTAGGTATCCCATTTGTAACATTTGTCCCTCGTTCAAAATATTAATTTCTTTCGAAGTCTTGGAACACTGTGTAAGGACATTGGTCACTGTTCTCACTTTATCCAATTTGTGATAACTAAATTTATCGAAATGGTCAAATGTAAAAATGCACAATGTGCAAGAATACCGCACATAGCAACTAGAAAATTCAAATAATAAAGGATTCGCTAGCAAGGACTTTTCAAAATATGGTGCACTGGATTCACTTGGTAACGGATGTTGATTACTTATTGGTTACAAAACGTAGCGAAATTTTAAAGCCAACCTATGTGGCAGATGTAAAGGAAAAGTGATTTTTGTGAAAAGACGAGAAGAGAAAGTCTTTTTAGGTGTAGGTACACTATTCCTATCACACAAGACACTTTGTGAGTTACGGAGCGTAAGCAAATAGGTAAGCAATAGGGGGCAAACTGTGTATCCATCATCGGTTCTTCAACGAAATTTGCTGTATAGTTGTGAGATACAAGCCTTAAATCAACTTTGAGATTGGGATGTAGACATAGATATTTAAACTGTAACGAGCTGAAGCATAACTTGTGGCCCAGTGGCTTATGCTGGGATTGTGACTACCGTTGCCGCGCCATTAGCCTCTCACAAAATCGGCCTGCGTTCGATCAAAGGCGAGGTATATGGGACTTGCATTGGACAAAGCGGCACAGAGGCGGGTTTCCTTCGGGTAATCCGGTTTCCCCCGCCATCTCATTGCACCGGTGCTCCATCTTCATTCCATGTATCATCAGGTGCCATAAGTAGTAAAAGTGGGCATTAAACATTACAAAAAACTAGGCCTACAAGTGAGTGAGTGTGTTGTGTTTAAGGGCCCGTCGACAACTTGGCCATTAGTACCCGACTGGGCCTATCAGTTCCGGACAATAATGGGTTGTTTATTAAATGTTCACTTCATGAACAGCGCATTTAAATATTTTTTTCTTGAAACAAGCTAAACAACAATTATAAAAGCAGGTACAATGAACGATTTTACCATACCAACTGTTTATGTGTGTGCGCGCACATGCACTCCAGGCGTCTTTCTTTACGGGTAAACTGCGTTGCCACATTATCAGAAAACAATTTCTCGTGGTGCCTTCTCACTGAAACAAGTATGTCTTTTTCCACTGTCGCCTGCAAATAAGATTTTGTTCGTTTCAAGGCTGAAAACCCTTTTCTGCGCTTGCAGTAGTAGAAGAAAATGTTAAAATCAGTTCACATTGTTCACTGTACACAACATCAAGTACATTTGATTTCATATTTCATATGGATCTCTCGGTTCACATAATAAATTTGATGAAAAACTTTTATCGCAACTCACAAAATGTTTCGAACTCAGTAAGACCAGACATTTCAGCTGTTTCTGTGATTCAAATCTTAATTTAGTCTTGGTTATTAATGTACACAGAACTTCACATCAAAATCCTTAATTACGAAGAATGGGTTTCATCTTCATAATCTCTCTTTCTAGGCCTTTCTTTCTCCTCTTCATTAGTAACGCTCAGAATTTCTAACCATATTCTTCAAATCCCGTTTCTAATTGTTTATCTCTTATGTTTATCCAAAGCTGTGATTAAATATGCTAAAATTGCAAAACCTGTCGTATTTCAGAGCGTTTTCTCAGTTGCAAACAACAAGCATGACCAGCAATAAAGTTTATTTAATCCCCATGAACCAGTCAGTCATACATATTTATCATAATTGTTTGTATTAAAATATATTTTGTAAGGATTCTTATTTTTTCCTTCTGTTCATACTGCAAGTGTGGAAGAGCTGCCTTTCATGTTTTACTAACACTAACTTATTCTCGTATTTCAACAGCGAGTATGGTCGTTTTAGTTATTATTTTATTACACATTGTTATCCATTTCGACGAATTAGTACTAGCAAGTGTCTTGGTACACTGTACACTATAAGTTAAATAATACTAATAGTAATACAGCTGTTGAGGACCGTAACAATCGCACAATATTAAAAAAACGGAGCGTTCTTGCTAACTCCAAGCCAGTCGGGTTCGCACGGCACATTTCGGAGACGCTCGTGTGAGTAAAGCGACGCGGGATTCCGAAGCCTTGGCATGCTTATTTCTGCGTTCCCCCGCTCCGCCACTCCTAATGAAGGCTGCGGCAGCAAGTATCCGAAGCCCTATTCTTCCCTCTGTTCAATCCTAGAGAACAAGACATATTCCATCCTACGCGATAATTCTTCATAAGTGAAACTAGCTAGTATTGCAATTATTATTAATAATTAGTTTACTTTAGATATGGGCTTCGGTGATAGCTTTGACAGTCCACTGTTTTGGCCTAATGTGTAAGAGCTGTGCCTCAAAGAGAGTACATGTTTGAATGTGTTTTTGTCTTTTGTCCTTAAAAAGATCAGAAACAGGTTGATTCGGGGTTTTGTCTTGAAAATTTTGTAAGATTCGGCTCGTAGGTATATAATTTAAAAGTTGTATAATACTCTAATTGCCTAAAGCTACTACGTGATATAAATACAATTTTACGGTATTAATAGTTGCATACATCTGGCTTGCAATTAAGTATTTTTATCACTTTAATTACATTTGGCAAAATTCCCAAGGTCCTTGAAATCTTCTGAAGTTTTGGAAGTATAAGGACCATTGTGTGCAAAGAGTTCACAAGTGTATTTTTAAAGTTGCCAAAATGTGAAGGTATGAAGTGCAGGCGGCCATATTTGTCCATCTCATTGTAATCTTGTGCTCCAATGCGACGCCAGGAGGCGGTACGGTCGGTCACTGCCCGGCCACGCTGGTCGGTCGATATTATGATGTCCCTTCCATCCACTAGAGTCCAGGCCACAAAGAACCCTCTCCTGCGCCGCATCCCCCTCAGGCCTTCCAGACCATTTCCAATACAACTGCATGCAACAAGGTGCTATATACCTGCTAATGTATAATACAATATGGACCTTGCTATCTGGCAAGTAGATGCACAGGGGTGGTTGAATATGGATATTAACACAATCGCTGAGTTGTTCATTATGTAAACGAGTCCTAATGAAATTGCTGCACACCATAATGTCTAGCGAGGGTTGATGGATAGGCTTTATTTCATCTTCAGCTGTATAATGAATCTAAAAGTCATTTTTTGAGGCTGCGTATTTATGAATCTGAAGAAAACATCCTCCCTTTTGTGTTGCATCTGAAAATAAGAATATTGATAGATTCCTATCCCTCTCATTTTCACTCTTGCTGGGAACAAAGTTGCCTACCTAAGTGTTCATTTGTTTTTGTACCTTACGGAATATTCACGTCTAAGTAAGAAATTTAAGGGGACTAAAGTTTGTTTTTCCTTAGCTTACCCGACATGTCAACAATATCACGAGCTTCTAATGCTTTCTCACTGGCTGCTAGACTTAAAACGGTGTACCGCCGCCTAGAAATTACCGCTTTGGTTAAAATAGTAATCTATCCTCTGTATTCAAATTAATTTTTTTTTTTCAAAGTATAAAACGTGGCTAACGAAAAGACAGGCTGCAGCGCGATTCAGAGTTACGTAATAATGGTAGTCTGATACATGATAGAACCGTATCTTTTGTATGAATTCAACGAGCAAAGGGTTTGGTTGTTTAGAATATAGATGGCGCAGAGGACCCGGGTTCGATCCCCGGTACCAGCATGGGGATTTTTCCTCCACTGGGAAGTCTGGTACGGGGTGCACTCAGCCTCATTAGGTCGCGGAGGGGCCAATTGAGGAGCTACTTGATGGAGAAATGGCGACCCCAGTTCGAGAAGTCCCTCATAACTGGACGGAAGTGTTCGGGACGCTGACCACGTACCATCCTCCAGTACTGCACCCCACCTGCAGTGGACAGAGGTGGGAGACGAAGCAGCTGGGCGGCTGCTCCATTACCAGATACCCTGTAAGTGTGAGTAAAATATTGTTTATACATTTGTTGCGTGCTTCCAACACTTAATTTGCATGAGCCTTGCATGTTTTCTTTAGGCTTCCATTTAGGTTACGTTGTCTCTGTGATGGGTATATAAACCATATTTACGGCGGGAATAACTTCAGCCAATCAATGAGAAGCGAACGCGGATGGATACATTGAGGTGTGTTTACACCCCGGAATAACTTGAATGTATCTGGTTGAGGAAGCTAAATGAACTATTTCGATTGTTCAACATAGCTGACTCTGTCTTTGGTGCACCAAGATGTCATGGTTTGGGCATGATTCTGTGCACAGCAAAAAATGAAAAATCTTAAAACAATTTCAATCTTTGGAATGAAATCAGTTTGTTGCACCAGCGAAATCATCGATGAAGTCATCAGATGATCTAAATTTGGTATTATATTCATCTATTTGCTTAAGTGCCTCCTTTGTCCATAATTTAGGTCTTGTATTTTGCATAAAATGTATGCTAAAGTGAATACAAATAGTCTGATATTATATTGTAATGACTTATGACGTCACTGTTTCGACGTTAATTTTTTAGTGGTTACCATCAAAATGAAACCCGAAAATTAAGGTAACTTTAATAACGTTTGCTTTATAAACCAAAAAGCTATCAATCAAAAGGTATTGATTGGCATTACGGTTCCCCAGATTAAGACAAAATCAAGATGAATGAAGCAAGAATGCAATACTATTAGCTTTATAATAGCTGTTATAAAGTATGGCATCTACACTATTAAATGATCAATAAGCTACAACCTGCTTAAAATGCTAGGATTGCCCAAAAGGGCAATCTGTTTTCTTTTCTAATATTTCGTTCAAAGCTTTAGTGGTGTTAGTTTGTTACGCAGTATGTTTTAGTTTCAGTAGCTTTCGTGGATTCTACCACGGGCAACCGTCACGTTAGGGCGTGAGAGTTTCCACCGCAAATATCTATGTGCAGTTGTTTTTACTTTCTCTACTACATAAGTATAGTAGAGGAAGTATTGTATTCCACCCAAAAATTCGATATCAACATTTTACCGGAAATACATGTTTTGAAGTCTCCTGTATCAAAAAAAAATTAAAGTAAATAAATAAAAATAAATAAATAAATAAAAAAAGGTCCGTATGTGTGTGTTTATGCGTGTGTGTGCGTCTGTGTGTCAAAAATGAAAAGTCGGTTAAAAACCAAAGTTGGTATTTAAGTTTAATGTCTTTTAAGGATGCGACGCGAAGATTATGAAGAAAATTCCTCCATCCTAAATTACCGTTTACATAGAAAACATTTCAAAAATTTTTATTTTCTTGACAATTTTGATTAAAATGCCATGTGCTTGAGATATGTTTATGGTAAGTGAATTTTCTGGCTTTATCCCATGTAATCATACTTACCTACTGGATAACTTTTGAATAAATGGCAAACTGTAAGAGTTACACGAATCTTAGTGGTTAGTACAAGAGTAGAGAAAGTCATGTGAGTGCAGCACATCAGATTTTGTACTTCTCTGTCACGCATCTAGTAGGCTACTTTTGAGAAGCTGTTTACTGCACCTAAAATATTCGACTTCTAGATTTCACGGAAAATACATTTTTTCAGGCCTCTGAGTTTAAAAATAATTTTAAAAAAATAAAGCTTCTGTGTGCGTGTGTGCGAGTACGTACGTGCATGATCAGCACAACACAACAATAATTTCAGATAAATAGTGAATCTAGTATTTAGGTTCAGTAGCTTTAAGGTTTTTAAGGAAATCCCCAGTCAAATCACTTTTTACATGAAGCATTTTTGAAATAATTTATTTTCTCCGAAACGGCTCTTACAATTTTGATTGAAATGCCATATACCTATTTAAGCTATTTACACAACAAATAAGATTTAGAGGTGTCTTAATTTTTTTAGGTTTAGTCTGTGAAGTCTCCTTCATTAAAATAATTTTGTATAACTGGTAAACATTAGCACTCTACACAGAAATGCACATCTCTTTTATTCCTGAAAAGTTGTTAGTGGCATCATCCACTCGGGAGCTATCCGCTAATATTTGTTTCAATTTCTCAAGGCGTTTTAATGTTTAAAAGTGCTGTTGCTATTCACTTGTTTCTCGCAATGTTGTGGAAAGGGTATGGAATTTTAAATCCATTGCTTTTAAACACCTGACTATCGATTCGGTTTCCCCCATCCCTCTTGTACCTACAAGGAAATGGATGATGAAATGTTTATCTCGATTAATTTTGAAGCAGATATAGAAAAGAACACTTTTTTAACTGTTCCGTCTAACTCCAATAGTCATATGGGTGGCCTTTCGTTTGGAAAACATCTTGCCCAAAGACACTTGTGTTAACTCGTAAATAGTGAGTTTTGCGTCTTTGCGTTTTCGGACTTGGGGAGGATAGGGGAATAATCTTGTCAAGAAAAAGAGTCCCACTCCCCAGCCAAGAATAGAACCCGGGACCCCTCACACAGCAGGCAGGTTCTCTACCGATTGAATTATAGGGCTGTAATATTTGTTAATAGTTTGCAGAAGGTATATTAAATTATAGTGGGTAGAGAAACTCATATGAAGTGAATATGAATAGCTACTCATAAACGCTTTCGAGTTACTCTTCCAGGTCTTTTTCTCATTAAAATGGTATTGTAGGTGATGTTTTCCCATAGCTGAAAGTTTGTGGCTTCAGCGTTGTCGTTCATCTGACTTGTCAGAGGCGAAATAACTTTTGAAGCCTTGCTCTCCAACCTAACGAGTTCCTGCCAATGTGCTTTTACTAATTTCGCTTAAGTATTATATAACTCCAGCAGCAAATTCTATCTAAGAAATATACCAATTAGGTGAATTTGAAAGCACATATAGTTTTGTTTTTCTTTTTTAATTCAGGTGACAAACGTCCATAAGCAATCTACTGTATGTCATTCTTTCGAAACTGTTTCGCTTTTCAAATTAAATTTAAATATTGCACCAGTATTAAATTTTGTCAACTATGTAAGTATTTTGGAAAATTGTTAATTAATAATGCTTATAACATTACTTTCAGTATAAATAGCAACACTTCGTAATACCTCAAAACGCAGCATTGCCTTGTTAAGCTATGCATAGAAGAATAGCATTTCAAAATCTGATTTTAGCTATCAGCACTTTATTCAGCAAAAGTATTTTCTAAGTTGTAAGGAAACTATAAATAAATCACTTCTGTGTAGTTGTTATTTGAACTAGATGCAATTACCTTCAGCTAACTTTAACTAATGTGACTGAGAAAATCTCGGTTTCTCTGAGATGTCGAACCAAGGCCATTTGCAGTACTGAAAGTAGATTTCTTTAATTCCCGGATATCTAACTAACCAGACTATTAGACTAATTTGTCTCTGATCCTTCGTGTTCGCCAAATGTTAGTTGGAGAGTTGTACAAGGCATTGATTTAAAACACAGAATCCCGAGTCGAGCAATATTTTCTCCCTTAAATTTGTCGTCGATTAAAGCAACAAGTGTGTTACTAAAATGTGGAACTTTTGCACAATAATTTGGTACATTCAGATTTTCTAAACATGTTTACTTTCTCTACTGGGTAAGTAGAGGAAGTATTGTATTCCACCCAAAAGTTCGATGTCGAGATTTCACCGGAAATATATGTTTTGGGGCCCCCTGAATCCAAAGAAAATCATTTCTACTTTCTCCACTGGTAAGTAGAGGAAGTATTGTATTCCACCCAAAAAGTCGACGTCCAGATTTCGCCGGAAATATAGAATGTTTTGAGACTACTGAATGAAAAAAAAAAAATAAAAATAAATTTTTTTTTTAAAAATAAATTAAGAAAAAGGTCCGCGCGCGCGCGCGTGTGTGTGTCTGTGTGTCAGACTGTGGACAGCATAACTCAAAAACGAAAAGTCGGTTAAAAACCAAACTTGATATTTAAATTTAATCGTAATTTTGTTTCAAGGATGCGACACGAAGATTTTGGAGAAAACAGCCCCACCCTAAACTAACCTTTACATGGAAAATTTTTCGAAAATTTTCATTTTATTGAAAATGGCTCTAACGATTTTGATTAAAATGCCATATGTTTAAGACATTTGTGTGACAAATGAAATGGATATTTTGAATTTTCTGGCTATAACCTATGGAGTCCTATTTATTATGGATGAATAACTCGTAAACCCTAAGAGATAGACAAAATCTTACTATACAAATAATGGAAATCTCGCTAAAACACAGCATTTATGTCCAAATAAATTTTTTTGTAAAGTGAACCATATCAGAGGTATTCATTGTTATTTGTGTGAGTTTCGAAAAACTTAAAACTTTCGTGAAATGCAACATCATTGTTCATTTTTTATATGTTAAACCTGCAAGGAGAATGGGATCTCAAAGCTTTAAAAGATTTGAGTATCGCTCAAAGCCTACTGTAGGAAATAAGCAATAAGATAATTTCTGTAAATGTTTATCCCATGTAACACAAAAGATGTATAGAAATAAGAGTTTGTAAGAATGGTTAGTACAAGTGTAGAAAAAGTAATGTGAGTGTAACACATACGATTTTTTAATGTAGAGGTATTGTTAACAATTTTAATCTTCTGAAATTACTAAAAACGGACATGCTGCAATAGTTTTTATCATTAATTTAGGCAAACTTTGGATACCTTTTCAAAATTCGTAACTTTTTAGAGTTATGGTGTTTCACATGAAACAAACATATAATTGATATTTAATCCTCATAAGTTCTTAATAAATTGAAATGGTAAAATTCTAAAGTATTGTCTAAATTGTCTTGTTCATCTAATTTCCAAGTGTGTTTCGTATTATCTGAAAGTTGTACGTTAATTTTTAATCTCTAAAACCTTAGGTTTCTCTACGCCTTTGAGTTTCCGAATTTTCTCAAACATTTTCATTATTAATCATTTGTGAACGGTTAAATCTATGGTCACCGTTTTTTATTTTTTTTTATTTACTTTTTTTTTCCAAATCCCCTTGTAAATTTAATTTGCTAGACGTCTTCAGGGAGAGAGATATCTCAAATGCTAATAAACTAAATTAATTCAAAGTGGGCTTGCATGCCAGCTTGGTCAACTTTTGTTGTCACCAACTTGAACATAATTTTCTATACCTATAGTTTCAAGCTCCAGGATGACCAATATGGCGTTTTAGTTTCTAAAATTTCATTATTATTATTTGAACATTATGGCGTTCCTAATGTTACGAAAATCCATGATTTATCTCACAAAGTCATAACAAATTCAAATAGCGAAACTCTAGAGCCCGATTCGCATACCTCTGCTCATCAAATTTCCAAAAACACTTTGTACCTACATAATATTCCAAGTCGTATTTCCAGGTGTTTGGGTTTTCCAGTTCGTCTCCAGCATTTAAATCGTAATTTTTAATTTCGTGGTACCGTTGATAAAACATACTACAACGCAAAAGTTTAAAGCTGTACCAGTGTTCAACAAAGCGTTTTAATCCTGGAAAAACTGACAATGACGACGATGATGATGATGATGATGATGATAATGATGCAAAGATACCACCTTAATCACAGTGAGCAATGAGCATTGCAGGACAGCAGACTTAGGCCCTTCACCACCCTTACAGCCTGTACTCGAGGGTCCGTGGCTTTTGTTTCAGTCTAGCTGCAAAGTCCCAGACGTACAATGGTCGGCTAGGATCAGAGGGAAGACCAAAGAAAGGGGTAAAGATGGAGAAGACGAAGAAGAGGAGAATGCCCCTCGTGAAAGGGTAAGCTGACCTGACCAATGGGGGAACGCTGGGGAGCGCCGTAGAGTGGGGGTGGAGGAAAGTCCACAGATGTCAGAGCCATTAATTAGCGGGGCTCTTTAATTGCAATCAGCCTGAGGCCCTAGCAACGGCCGCGGCGACGGCGACGACGGCAGGAGCGACGCTCTCGCTAGCTCGGCTATCCTCTCAAACCACCACTTCGATTCCACTCTCAATGAGCCACGTCACGCGATATTCCTCAAGTGTCCTCACGTCTCAGTCTTGTTCCTTTTCGTCCTCTTATCCAACTTCCTCCGCCTGCTACAAACATCACAGTCCACATCTTCATATCACTTTAGCACACTATTGAACTTCGATCATGTGACTGTTGACAGGGCCACTGCACAATTCTAAACTCGTATTAACAGCACAACTCTGTACTGCCCGGCGGTGTATGAAAACAGGACAGGTGTACCAACAGTAGAAAAAACATAGAAATTAATTATTGTTTAAGACAGCATTTGTGTCTTAAAAGTAAACTGACTCTGAGTTAAGCAACTACAGGAACGCTTTGAGAAATACAGGAAACGGGATGAACATTTTGCATCTTTGTATTTCCTTATAATCTCAGGCGCAACTGCCCTTTTCGGGCCAAAGTCTACAGCTAGGCAGCTGCGTACCCCACCTTTGCCCATCACAGGCGTCTTCACTCTAAGTCTGATGCAGGGAGTTGCAATTTTATGTGTTTTTATTAATTAATACCAACAACTAAATAATGAATTGACCATGCAAGGTGCGCCGCGGTAACGTGTGCAACTCGAGTTCGAGATGTCCTGGGTTCAACAACGGGACCACCGATCAACCTGAACTTTTTGCTATCTTACTCGTTGCTACGAGAATGCTCGCCTGGATAATTTAATCCGTCATCTTTCTTTTCATTCCTTTCATCACTACATCCCATTTCTATCTTCTTCACCGTCATAACGGACACTGGACTAATCACCCATCTTGGATAGGTATGCTATGATCCAAAGTTTGCTTGGTCCTCGATAAACCCAAGGCATTAGCTTATAAATCCTTAAAGAGGGTAATCCGTTGAACACTGAATTTAGCATATAATACAACTTAGGTTGTATTTCACTCTTGAAATTTTTTCTTGAAATTTTATAAAGTATACTTTATGCGCTGTTCACTATATACAAATAAACATTTTATATTCATTTCTTATTGATTATTGAGCAGGATTCAGCTGCTTCTTTTTTATAAGTAGCCAGTGGAATTGTTGGGGATGAGCCAGCAGACATGTTGACCAAGAGGGATTCCTAAATTGCTCATAAATTGAAACAAAACTATGAAACAGTTAAAAGATTAATTTAAAACATTTTCACAACCCATTATGAGAAATATCTTACTTCCTCCGAAAAACTTGATTGGAAGGATCTCCAAAATAAACTTAAAACAATTCCAGATCTACCTAATCATTCGTTGCAATGTTCAGATTAATCACATACCATGATTGTCTTAGCGGACATTTGTTCAAGATTGGACAATGTCTTCCCCATAGTGCTTTTTATATGGTAAAGATGATTTAATGAACATTGATCACCTAACTGTGTTGAAATTTTCAAAAATAAAAGGCTTTAGTTTCTGAATACTGAAAACCAAGAAGAATGTTCTTATCAAATTCTGAGCATTAGACACACACATCTTATGTTCAAAATGTAGAACTAATACCTAATTATTGTTACCAGGATTATGCAAATATAAGCACTAGCTTAAGACAAAGGTTATGTATTTTTAAGAAAATGTAATAAACAGATAATTACTTATAAATAAGTGAATTTCGGACAAATCGAAATATTGTTTCGTATGGCCCATGTCTATTAAAGCAATAAACAGAACAAACTAAGAATAATTTATAAATACGGGGAATTAAAATGCGTATTCCAGTGTATCTCTATGTCATCTTTAAACTATATTTACAGGTTCTACATTGCGACTTTTATGAACAAATTCGTGAAAATTTGAACCTTCTTTCCATTAAAATAGATAAAATGACGAAGCAATATTGGTTTAGAAAGAACATACGTGGTTTATAATTTCACTGACTGTTATACAAACATTCTTTGAACAATGTCCTAATACATTTCTACCTTAGTTTGTATGAGTTCAGTCACAATTTAATGTTAAAATGTCATGCAAAATTTAATTTCTAAGAGAGATTTGGCAATGTCACGTTAACACTAAATTGTGACTAAATTGATTCCAATATTGAAATAAAAAGACATTAGTTAACATTGTTCATCGTCAAGAAGATAGATGACTCCAAGTATTTGACACAAATATTTTTTTTTTCGGCGAAACGGTTAGTTATTGACAATAATTGTACTGGACATATTTGTGACACGCATCATGTAGAATCCCTTGTTGACGCAGAGATTCTGCATTCGACCCGGTGTATCATTGAAACAATTCACGTTTCTTGTTGTACGATAGGTAGACATTCTTGTGTTTTGACAGAATGGTTTCCATTGTTGGAAGTATCGCAATATTTTGAACTCTGAGTTATTACAGGCCAACAATTAACGGGTTAATCACCAGTTCCCTAGAGATTCAGCCGATGCACTACAAATCCTCTGTAAACCCGGAAAGTAAGCTGACAATTCACTGCAATCTGCTGCATCCGGAAATTTGTAGAGCTCTGTGATATCTTTTTATGAAAGAAAAAAATGCAATTCCATAATCCCATATTGTATACAGAGGTAAAGTCGATATTTGCATGCTGCCTTTATGAACGAACATGTGAGATACCGAACTTCATCATTAATCAATATTTTCCTTTTGAAGTGTAGCAATTTCTCCCATCCCCTATCCCTTTTGTGTTTGGTATGATGTCATTACTCCCCTTCTAAAATCGGCTTGTGATCGGTTTGGCAATGTTGCACAGGTAAAACTTTTGGAGGCCTTTCTTTCTTCCTTTTTTGTTTTTCCATTGTTGCCAAACGTTCGATGATACAGAATTCTGAAACCGCAACGCGGTTGTCGACATCAAAGGGACTCCGATAGGTTAGTAATTAGACCTCTTGTTTCGCAATCACCAGTAAACTTCCGCATTGCTACAGGGGCATTCTTCAAAACCTCTTAACCGCCCTCTTTATTTATTCAGGGCAATTTTTAGGAAAACTCTAGTGAATTAAACACGTGGAGAAGATAAACAGCATTTTACAATCAGAGCTCTGAAGGGATTCACTTGTTTTGGGATCCATCTAATGGAAGTTAATTTCTTTGTAAGTCATTCAACGCATTCATCTTCGTTTTCGAATTGTGGCAGTTAATGACAAATGTATCAGAGAGACTGGAGCTGTAACTATTGCTTCAGAACGACATTTTTAACTGTTTCCACACAGTTACAGTGAGTACCACAAGTAGGAAAACTACAATTTAAATGACGCACACAGATGGTTGCATTTAATCAGCGCAAATGGTTGATCAGTCTTTGGCAAATCGTGGGATAGCTTGAGCGACTCTCATTTGTTTACCTGCTAAACATACAGTGGTCAGTGGAAGGCGTGAGCGGGCTGCGCTCAGAGAACACCAGTCGCTCCAATCTGAATTGTATGATCCATTTACAAAGATAAATGCTTTTAAAAAACACCTTTTAATAGTATTCTCCATACCTTAACGGCCTTTCTCATCCCACTGCCTTTTAGACACACTGAATGCACAAGAATTCTTAACCGACTTGATAATCGTAGATTCTTTCACTAAGAGTGCATTGAGTTCATGGCATTAGCAGGGGACATTTTTACAACTTCTTGGAATGTAGTCGTTAAGGGTTGGCTACTGCTACAGCATTTTTTAAGTTTAGGTAACTACTTTAGCCGGTAGGTTGCACCGTGAATGGATGAAATGGTTGAAATGATGCCCAGGCGGGGTCTCTAAAGCTTAGTTATCCAACATTCGTCCTCTACGATATCGGAAAACCCGGAAGAAACCTAATCCAGTACCTTAACCAAGTACCACCTCCTGAATCCGAGACACATATTTATAGTATATATTAAGACTTAATTTCTCTAATTTTATTTGAAAAACTGATGTTATTGGGCTATGACGAAGAAAAAATACAGATACTTTTTAAACTGTCTTAAAGTTTTACCAAAATACCATCTTAATAGTTTTTATAGAAGTGAAGATAAAACAGAGATTATATGTGTCTTATTTGCTTTACCTCAAAGGAAAAATAAAAATATGAAAATTTTGAAGAAAGTGACATAATGAACGCTTACCATAAATTTTTCTGACAAATTTTGAGCTGAATGCTTTAGATGTTCTCGCATTAGCTTTGAATGACAACTTGTGTATTTTTATATTTACCTTCTCTACCACTTCATGGGCAAGTATTGCATTCCAATAAAAAGAACTCGATATCGATTTTACCACAAATACGAGCACACTATTTGGAATAGCCTGAAACAAAACAAAAATTGTTTTAAAATATGTCCATGTATGTAGTTATGTTTATGTTTACGTCTACGTTTACGGTCGCGTGCCGCGTGTTGCATGTTACGGTATGGTACGATACGGTAATGTAAGGTACTGTAATTTAAGGTACTCTAATGTAAGATACGGTAATGCAAGGTACGCCACTGTAAGGTACGGTAATGCAAGGTACGCCACTGTAAGGTACGCCACTAAGCTACGGTGATGTAAGGTACGCCACTGTAAGGTACGCCACTAAGCTACGGTGATGCAAGGTACGCCACTGCAAGGTACGCCACTGTAAGGTACGCCACTAAGCTACGGTGATGTAAGGTACGCCACTGTAAGGTACGCCACTAAGCTACGGTGATGCAAGGTACGCCACTGCAAGGTACGCCACTGTAAGGTACGCCACTGTAAGGTACGCCACTAAGCTACGGTGATGTAAGGTACGCCACTAAGCTACGGTGATGCAAGGTACGCCACTGCAAGGTACGCCACTGCAAGGTACGCCACTAAGCTACGGTGATGTAAGGTACGCCACTAAGCTACGGTGATGTAAGGTACGCCACTGTAAGGTACGCCACTGTAAGGTACGCCACTAATCTACGGT
>CM060963.1:99510853-99743353 GCA_030765045.1 Tenodera sinensis | reverse complement strand
CGCTCCAGGGGAAGGGAGGGTTATTTGGTTGGCTGCACAATACATCTCGCACGGGAGATCCTACTGCAACAGGTTCAGCCCAAACGGCCTTTGTGCGATACATCCTCACTTCAACATTGTTTTATTTCTGTGCTTCCATTCCCCGAGGTGCTGCCAGGTTATTAACAATACTTCGTCAAATACTCACCATGCTATTTTTCTATCTTATTCAATTAAATATGCCGCATATTCCGCCATGTACTCCTAGATATGGTTTAATCCTAGGATTGAGCACAAACTGTTCCGTGAAAATAATTTAATGAACGATTTAAAGTCTACTGACCAGAACAAATTAGTTCACAGCGAGTCTAGCAACAAAAACAAAAGCAAATTGACATGACCGAAGAGCGACGCCAGTAATGGTTTTTACTATTTAGGTCAGAGATTTGCTGCTCATGTGCATGCAACGTTGAATCCAAACACACACCACACGGCACCTAGCTAATATCAAGCGAACCACATCATCATTTTAATGTAACTTGTACGTGCCTAATACTGAGGGTATCAGAGTGCATCAAATTATTAGATGGGTCCCCCACCCCCCGTGACTGGGCAAACTCATTGTCATCATCCTTCCCAGACTTGCACCACATTATATTAATGAAATATGTTGCAGTAGTCTTAAGGTTTACACGCTGCTTCATTGTATTTACTCGTATGCTGATCTCCACACCACGACAGCCCAGCCATACATTTCTGCTTTCTCTCATACGTACCTATGTACTTAGAGTAAGTACAGAAAGCACTAAACTTATCCAAAAATTACATTTCTGATGAAATCTCAATTTTTTCTGATCTGCTTAATTTAAAACAATAACAATAATAATAGTACTAGTAATGTGTACGTGTCTCTGCGTCCATAATCTGAAAAACGACATGTTAGATAAATACCAAACTTGTTATTTAAATATCTTTCAAAGATGCGATAGGAAGCTTTCCAAAATAACTCCCCTCCTCCAGCGCCAAACTGCTCTATATGAAAAATTTGTTTGACATTGATTTTATGACCGCCTCCGTACCGCTGTGGTAGCGCGCCTGCCTCTGGCGTAGAGGACCCGGGTTCGATCCCCGGTATCGGCGTGGGAATTTTTTCCCCGCTGGGGGTTCCAGCACGGGGTGCACTCAGCCTCGCTATGTCCTGTAGGGGACAATTGAGGAACTAATTGATGAAGTAGCTACCCCAGGTCGCGAAGGCCTCATAACAGCCAGGACTCGGAGCGCTGTCCACTTGCCCCCTTTCAGTTCTGAGATCTACTCATGACGTCTGTAGTGGGCAGAGGTGGAGGACGCAGCGGCCGGGCAATAAGCCTTAGGCCGCAAAGGTGTGTTGTGCTAGAGGTTATTATTTATTATATTGGTTCCATAAAACTATTAAAACTCCAAATATCAGATGTGATATGAAGTTATCGCCAAGTCAGGCTTATGGCATACCTTAGCAAAACTTTGGAATATATTATAGTCTGAAATCTCCGTGAGTTCTTGTTCAATAAATTGAGCATATTTTTAAATTACATAATGCTTTAATTCGCTTTGCAATTTATATCCTATAATAATCTTTTGAGCTACCTACGTCCAAAAACAGTAAGGATAAGAAAGGGTGCAGCTTCTTTCCTAATTACTATATTCCAAACATTGTATTTGGAGTAGGCAGCATGGCCACCTAAGCTCTTTTTTTATCTAAGTATTATGTATTGTCTACATATACTGATACGCGATTACTTTATTTGTTACATAGTATCTATTGACTTTCTGTGAGCGTTGGATAAAACAAACAGTGGATAACCAGTTAGTCAAGTATTACTTCATACTTTCGTGCATCTTGGGCAGTTCATAGTGTCTTCCACATTTAAATTACAAATGCAAATGCAATATGGCTCTATATGTTTCTTTTTCTCAGAAATTAACCTTCATCAATTTTAGAAAATGCCTAATGTTCAGACGCGAAATCCAAGTAAAATTAAATAAAAAGTGCTAACGTTTAATATATAGTATACACTTAGCTATTTTACATTTTTTGAAATTAGAGCAGCTACTTTGAAATCCCACATTAAAAATCTCTGGAGAATTATTTCGAATTTATGAACTTCCTGAGATTAAACTTTAGAATTGCACTAAGGTAATCAGGATTTTGTGGAGGTTTAATGCATTTAGATAGATAAATTTAACCACTTTTAGGATAACAAATACTTCTGTTGTTATGTTTTAGGCACTTCAAATTATTGTGTTCAATTTAAGTGCTGTGCAAAGTGGAATGACTGAATCAGATTCGGTATAAGTATTCGAACACAGTCAAATCGAAATTGAATCTTGGCTTAAGATTCAACTAAATAATATGTATACGATTTTGCACTTATATTTAGGTCTTAGGAAGAATAAAGTATGTTAGTTCTCCTTTAAAGCCTTCTTTGAGTGTTGTAAGATAGTGAATAATTTAAATGCCTTCGAAGGTAGGAAATGTAGCATTTCCAGAAATATTTCGCAAACGGTGACATGAATGTTGGAGTGAATGAAAAGTCATACTTCACGACTCAGTTAATACACCGGCGCCGCTTGAATTCCGAGAATCGTGCTTTATTATTTACACTCTCAAGGCGCCAAAAATACTCCGAGCAGATAGTTCTTCAGAGTACATTTGTTCCAATACGAAAGAACGGATAAATCAAACTATTAGCGTAGAATGTCTGTTTTGCACGAAGCAATGGATAAAGGTTAGAGGTATTTTTATTCAGCTGGGTGGAAGTGTGCTCTAGGGCCAGTGTGGTAACTTTGGACAAGATTCTCCCTCCTTCCGATCTATTCAGCCCTTACGTGCATTGTTGCTCAGGGGCCAAAACAGAGAAAGGAACACAGGTTTAAGTGTTGTTCGTGTTCTTTATCCGTATTTTCTTATTTGTCTTCCAGTGTACTGAAATGTTTCTAACATCCATTAGTGTTTAGTGTTTGAATCACTCAATTTGTTGCATAGCGTCAAATGTTTCATGCTTTCTTATCGGGAGCATGAGTGTGGTTATTTTGGGAAATATTGCTTTAGGAGTTCAGTCATCAATTCTGGATTAAATTTGAAGGTTTCGACAAAGACTGTTTACTTCTGTTTACAAAGTTAATGTTTCGAAATATTTTCCTAAAACTACCTACATAACATTTGAGTGCAAAGGTTCGTGAATTTCACGAGAACAGAAAAACTGTTGGAGGAGACAGTGCAATTAGCAGGCGATCATTTATTGCTGGTTTTTAAATTTTAATGGGTATTGGGATAGTAAAGTGTTTTTTAAACTAAATCTTGATTTATAGTCGCTTTTGACTACTGGTCTTGTCGCGACTTTAAATCCTATATTACATGTGATACATGAATATTAAGTGTTATATATGTATAACATTATATGAATAGTAATATCCATATATCATTAATAACAGGTAGTAAATTTACAATAGATGTGTTATATATACATTTTACAACTGGTTAGAATTACAATGCTCCACTTTTTACAATTGATTTAGTATAGATATTTTTTCTAAAAACTTATTAGGTTTGTGGTATTTATTGTATCATTAAGGACTTCTGTTGTTATTTCGTATGTTGTCCCCCAGTTTGCATAATGGGTACATTCAGTAAGGATATGTTTGAGCAGTATTACAAGTGTTACATTCAGGAGCTGGTTCCTTGGAGAGTAGGAAGGAATGGGTGATGTTGCTATGGCAAATTCTCATTCTCGTGATGGTAACTTGGTGTCGGAGTTTGAAGTCTGCGTATGAATGTGCTGTCATTGATGTCTGGCGAATTTAATATAATTTGGTGTTTGAGTCATTAAGCCACTGAATTGTCCAAACAATTTTAATTTCTATTTGATGTATTTTATAGTATCTTCATGTGTGTCTTAATCATTTACTTGGATTAAATTTGTTTGCAGTCATAGGATTTCATGATTTATATGCTGTTGTGATAGCGAACGCTGTTAAAAATTAAAGCGAGTTAGAATCTATAAAGAAGGTGGAGAACTTATTCCTTTTGATATATGTTAATACCAATTTATTAATGAATAAATATTTATTTTAGTCAAAGCAAGCTAAAAGGCAAACTGAAATGTTTGGATCATTAATTTTTTTATTCTTGCAATGCTTTTAATAGTTTCATTTGTATAGTCCCCTTTAACTTCCATAGCTATATCCGGGCTTAGATTCGAGAAATAACTCTTCCTGTTGTTACTCATTGATTGAAGGCATGTTTTGAATGTTGATAATCCAACCAAATGGCATATAAAGAAAATTAACGAAAACTAAAACATTTTGTGTTAACGTTTACTATGAAATACATTCACTTCACTCCCACTTGCATACTTCCAGATTGTACGTAGGAGAGGTATGATTCTTGAATCATTCCCCTACTCCCACCGAGAAGTGACTATATGTAACTGAGTTTAACTAAAACGTTTGATTCCCGCCAGGAATATAGATTTTGAGCTCTCGGTTAAGAAGCCAGAACACCGAAGCAGTGTATTCAATACATATAGCTGATACAACCATTTATGAAAAGGAAAATACACGCGTATGTTATAAATATTCTGATAAAATCCGTTCACTTATGCACTTCTAGCAATATAAATAGCTTTTTACGATGCACTTGAAATTTAATAATTCGGCAGCATTAGAGGACTCTTATTCAATCGATAGTCCAGGTTGCAACTTATTTATATTATTTTTGAGAAAATAATCTAAAGGAAAGAAATTTCATAGAACATAACGACAAATATATATCACAATCCGAGATAAACTTTAAGAAATAAAGATTGCTAGAAGCAGATGAGCTTTAAATGACAAGGAATAAAATATGTATTTCGTTGTTTTTATTCTAGATCGAGGAAGGTAAGTTAATGTACCAACACAGGTGCTTCTCAAGTAATTTCCTCTCCACTAAGCCTTATTTACTATATTCCACGTTGTCGCGCTGTATGTATGTCTGCATGTAGCAATAGGCAGGAAAGTATCGATTAGAACGAGCCCATTCAATAAAAATAATTTGTTCAGCGTTGTGTGCGACAATAGAGCACCCTATAAAGTAGTGACGGCCGGCCATATGGCTGTGTTATGGTAACGATCTCAGTTAACATGTTTTAACAGTAATGCCCCAACATGTAGAGGGCAACCAAACCAGGCTTCGGGGACCTAAGCTCGCTGTTGTAATCAAACCCTACATTCCGCGCCATGTATTTCCAAAAAGCGTCTATTTGTCTCTGTCAAGTTTACTCTCCCAGACACTACTGAGTAGTGACCACCGCACGGATTTCTGTCAAACTGTTAATTCGCTTGGCTTAGCGATTCGATGATGAAATTATAGCCAGTATCTGTCACTTCTTTTTATTTGAATGTGAATCTAAAGCTTCTACATGTTAAAACATCACCACATCGCCATCACGCAGTTCCGCTCGCATTATCGCTTTATATAAGAAGATTCCTACTCTCTTTCACCCGCTTGTCCCCTAATTGCACCCTTGTTGTATTTCTGTGCAGTACGTCATGTGAAATATTATAAAATAGAGTTAACAAACATATAAGGGGAGTAGAAATGGTGGATATAAATTTACTAATTATAATATAAAGTTACTAATTAAATTTTAAATGCTTTTTGTTCATATTATGGTTTTATTTGAAGAAAACGGAACAGTAAATGAATCAAAAGTCAATTTTAGGGTGTCAGATCGATTCCATTAATCGATTAATTCCTCAAATCGATCTTTACGACCC
The DNA here is from genome assembly GCA_030765045.1 of Tenodera sinensis. Lineage (NCBI taxonomy): Eukaryota > Metazoa > Arthropoda > Insecta > Mantodea > Mantidae > Tenodera > Tenodera sinensis. Next base: position 99,737,575 of record CM060963.1, on the reverse strand, counting down.
CAAAAAGTCGATTCTTCGATTACTGTATTTCAGATCGCTATCCCTAGAATTGACAGATAGGAACAGTTTGAATGAAAAAGAAAAATGTGGTTTTCACGTTTTTCGTGCAAATCTTGCAATGTTTATCTCCATAAGAATCTTCCTCGGGCTTCAACGAATATCTAAAACAAAAATTGGCCGAATTGGTCCAACTGTTCTCGAGTTTTGCGCTTAGCAACACATTTAGCCATTCATTTTTATTTATATAGATTACTTTTCTCTTATTCTTTAAGAGCAACTTCCTAACTATCGGGAATGTCTAAAATGGAATAATACTATTGTAATGATCCATTTAATTATGTACATGTTATTACTTTGCTTAGCACACCCAGTGCATATTTAAATGCAATATTTAACCGCTAGCCATTTAATTGATAAAACTTCGAGATATAAATGACAGCTTACAGCGATATCTGCTATCAAAAATGTCATAAATAGTTTACGTTGATAAGATGATTTAGGTATCTTTGATGCATGAAAATCTTCTACCTGGAGTGCCCAGATTTTGGGTAGCGTTGCAAAAAAATTAGCAAAACTTTGGCTACTCCATAAAAATGTGTTCATAGCTTACATTCATCTCTTTAGGTTATTTTTAATTCGTTACTAAGTGAATTAAAAATAGAGATAGAGATATTGAGGTTATTCAGATAAATATCCTGAAAACTACGAATTTGAATTAATTTGTTCTAAGCGTATACATTTTAACCTTTTAACAAGCATAAATAAATCCTTAGATCGTAAATATCCCTTGAAGGGGGGTGCATTATACTTCTACTCCAGATTTCACGGGCATGTCTTGTTCTTTCATTTGCAATATACTTGCAGTTGTTTTTCATTCACGCTTCGTTTGTTCAGTATTCAATACAGTGGAACACCATACTTATTATTTCTTTTATTCAACCATTTTTTTTTGGTGTTTGTATATTTAATTTGTTAGTTTCTGTTAGTTTGAAAATTTTGCGATGTGTTACCGGAAATATATAGCAGACTATTAAAATGAAGACTTACCACATACATGTCACCAGCTGTCTGGTGTTTTAATTATATAAAAAACTATTACACTTTTCATCATTTACATTGTCACTCTGTTACTTTCTTTGTCCTCAGGGACCGGTCTAAACATGAAAGGCACATGCTTTCCTCAGCTGCTATACTAGCGCCATTTCACAAACAGCAATAAATACTAAGAGCTTCCGTCTTCACCATAAGAGCACTTATATGCAGCCAACATTAACTATGGCGGCGTTCAGGAATCATCAGGTGCCTGCGGTACGAACAGATTGCTCACTGGTGCCGGTGGAGCAGGTATAATTCAAATTATGAATTCATGCCCCAATATCGGGATTACACAAGTCAGTTTTTCGCGTTAATGCTTGTATTATCGTGGCATTGGTTGTGAAATCGTTTTCATTTCTGAAGCATTTTATGCAATTTGAAACCACAAAGCAGCCAATACTACAGTATCATAAGCTCTGCTTTGAAAATATTTTCTAAGTTTCCTTCTCAGATTCTTCAAACAACAGCACAGAACAAATATATTTAATTAAATAATAATAATAATAATAATAATAATAATAATAATAATAATAATAATAATAATAATAATAATAATAATAATAATAATAATAATAATAATAATAATAATAATAATAATAATAATAATAATAATAATAATAATAATAATAATAATAATAATAATAATAATAAATAATAATCTCATCACTATTCTTACATCCACTTCTACTTATAGAGCAGTTATGCCGATAGGTGTATTGTAACAAAAACGACAAAAGTCCAGCCCAGTTACTCTCTTTCTCACTTTATTTTCTTCCAAAAGTGAATGCAGAGCACAGTTCTCTTTTACTGACGTGAACACAGTCTAATTCTTTCGTGATATTACAACTGACAACTTTTCTTCTCGTAACCTTGACTCATTCATTTGTCTTTCTTCACGTGATCCCTCAAACAGCTTACTTTGACGATACAATCACTCAATACTATTGAAGCTGTTTCACTGGCTTTACTTCAAAGGGTCGTATCTCTCCCGAAAACTACGCGTGCACACACACACAAACACTCCCTGCTGCCACGACTCATGTTTGTAACTACTACTACTACTCAATCTCGTCGCCTCGCCTCCTTATATATTGAGGATGACGTAACATGGACCTTTCTGGAACCTCTACGAATATGTCGGCCACCGACCACCTCACGAATAATTTCGGAAAACCCTCTGTCATGCCTCACTCATTGTCATGTGTGCACAAACAATGGCGTGAGGGAGCCCAACCTTGAACGTCTTTGATGTACGTACCGCCTGCACGTATGACAGCTTGAACCCGAGTCTTCCTATGATGTGCGCCAAGTGGTTGGTGACTCAGTATATTAATTAACAATTGTTCTGAACTCTCATTTTACCAAATCAAATATCAGCTTTTGTAATTACTATATACTCGCATATTTTTAAAATGTGTTCATCAGATACTAGGTACATGTTTAAACATTTTAGTTCATCAACATTCAGGTCCTGGTTTATTGTGGTCCAACCAAGGGAATGGAGCCCCGAGTACCTAGGGCCACCTGTAACGAATATTACATCATCTGCATAGTCCACTAAATGAAATAGATCACCATTTACGTCACGTTTGTGTCACTGCGCTAGTTAACATACATATCTTCTGCGGATTCACACTTTGGTTGAGTAATATGAATTATATTGTGCTATATTGCTTGTTTTATACAATACATTTCCATATGCGCGCACTAACATGTAAAACTAATTGACAATGTTATATATTAGGTTCTGGTCGTATTACTCATTTATCGTATGTGCACACTGATGCCCAAAATGTGAACCAAAGACGTCCCCATTCCTTATGCCAAAACCTCATCTAAAAGTGTACAATAATAATGAAACAAACTGCACTGAACTGAAACTGTTTTAAAAACTAAATTTCCAGAAAGATCTGTATTTCATCCAGCAACAGCCATCCAGGGCACTAAAGCTAAAAATGACATGACAGAGTAAATAAGGTAAAAAAGTGCACTGGGGAAAATGCATTACAAGTCCCAGGGTAGCCTTACAGCGTGCTAAAAACAAGCCCTTCGCGCCCCTTGTTCCTCTCCAATTATACACCATTACAATAACAACCTCCCTCTGTTGACAGTGTTGCACTTCCTACCAGTTTTAATTCGCAAATAAACTCAACCTCTTGCTTTGCGTTAAACAAGAGAAAAACGTATTGCACCCCAAACAAAACCATCAACTTTGTGAAAAAGAGTTGATGTTTGATACCAGCCTGTGCATTTAATGCTTTTAACGAATGGATTCAAGATAAACATACTTTTACTGTCTTCGCTTTCCAAGCTGTCATTGCACTTCCTAACTGTTGTACGTGATAAACTTATTATTTCTTGGGACTGATTAGCTGACGTAGATGTAGAAAATAAGCGCCTACTTGCTCATATGAAAGTCAGGTTATGCAGGCTTATTCTTTCCGATTTATTTATACATTTAATGGCTCTTAATTATAATTATTAATTAAGGGTGACTCTGAGCTTGAAAACAAACGAATAAATACGCATAATCTCGTAGACCAACTGCTGTATCAATTTGTTGGCGTTTAAAATTTTGTGTACACAGCCTGCCATATTTGTGTTATAAGTTCCCGCCCGATGTTCGGCGCGCTGCCAGGTCGCGATATCCTCACGCGAGGTAGCGTGCTAGTCGCTCGAGGGCAACTTGCTGGCTTTAGCGTATTTTTGCAGAGGGTAGTTGGCTAAGACTCTTCGTGTTTTACATGGATAAGCTTTTTTACTTTTTCCGTGCGCCAACTTCTTTAAAGAGTTTAAAGACGCTTACATTTTGCATTCAAGCAGGGAACGTTTCATAGTAGCTCTTTTTGGCAACATTTACTAATCATATTCAAAGCTATTTAGTATGTACAGACCCTGAAAAGTCGACAACAAACACTCAATATTTATGGACAGCAGAATAACATCTTAAAAACCAAAAGAACCATGCACATTTAATAGAAGAAATCAGATAGGAAGTGACTCGAGCAGAAAGGAAGAACTGGAAAACAGAATTCAACTGAATAAAGAGTCACGCAGTACACCTGGGAAATGCGATGGCAGACCAACACGCGAAGGAAGCAGTACGATCCAAGGACTTACAAGCTACGCAAGATACCAAATATTGTAAAGTGAAATGCACCACAGCAGTTTAGTGAAATGGCAAAATGAAGGGACATCACAAGAAAATAATTTTCCCCAAATATAACAGACCGGTTAAAACTGAAACCTATCATAACCTCAAATTTTACCGCCATAGTAACAGAAAATGGAAACATCAGATTTTATTTCATAAATATAAAATAATTGACGATCCACTTTAGCCATGTAGCAATGATGAATGAACTATATTTAATATACACTTGCGCATTGCTTGATAGAGAAAGAAGTATTCTAAAGGAGGCAGTTTTAGGACAGAGAATTGGTCAGTGAAAAAAGATAAACTGGTGCAGAAATACGATAAGAAATTAAGCAGATTCACTAACAATATAACATTTGAAAACTTGCAGCGAAACAAATTATATCTCATGCACCTAAATTGCCCAAACACCTACAACAACACAAACATTTGTATAATATTACTGTGCACGCAGTATTACTTCACAGCAATGAAACTTGCAGCTTTTAAAGAAATAAATCTCATTGGCAACATTTTAGTAAATTTCATTTCTTGTGAAATTGGATGTTTGAGGGACTGTTACGTGGCTGTACATGAAAGTGAGCATAACGTTCAAGTTTGGTCATGTCTATTCGTAAAGCTATAATTACGTAACAGTGTTTATCTTTGTACATCGGATTTTCAATTTGTTTCAAACGTAATGTTATGTGATAAAAGTTACCTGTAAAAGCAACGTGTGTGTGCATAAAGCGGTGGTATAAAGCAGCTCCAGTTGCACATTTATTAATTGTTCAATTTTTATTCACAGTTTTTTAATTCTAATAGGTTATCATCGACGCATGCATGTGAAAGACTGATCATCTCATGAAATATTACATTCAACAAGGAGTTGACTAAAACATGCATTTGAAACCTTTTCAACCCTTTAACACTCAGCAGGTGGTGAATTGTGCTAACTGGTTTGAAAGATTGACATTACAATACAGATCTTAGGCATTATAACTCATTCATTTTGATTACGATTTCTGATATTTCACTTTGTAGTAATAAATAGTTTGAAAAGATAAATTATAAATTTAATTTTGATAAATTTCACCTTCCTGTTGTTTCACCAGTGCGTAAGTGCGCCTCCATGTAATGTCAAATGTGGCCAGCTAGTAATTCTTAACAACTATAAGCAACATGACAGGCGTGTGTCAGCTTGAGTGACCATTATTTTTACCTGCTAAACATATTTAATGTTACGTACAGAGGGTCGAAGTCAGCCGAATCATCAGCAGATAGCCGAATCGATGCTGGAGTCACGTGACTAGCGGTTGCTAAACATGATTTGACACGTCTTTCATATATCAATTCCAAGTGCTAGTTTTTCGTTGTTCCTTCACTCTCACACAAGATGCACTTTGATGATTTTGATGTCTTGTGCCTTTTAGAAGAGGGACAATGACATTTAATTTTTCCGGATGAGATTTAGAAATACGTGTATATTAAATTTGTAAACTTTTCTACTCAACTTTCCAACCAGCCACTAGTCACGTGACTCCATCGGCTCGGCTTTCTCCGCCGATGATAATTTTCGGTTTTGCCCTCTCCCATTCGGCTAACTGGGATCTTTGCACGTAACGTTAAGTGCTAAACATAGGGTTATCAGAGCAAGGCCGTGAACAGGCTGCTCTGTGTGAGCACCATCACCCCAGACCTGCACCCTGGTTGTGTGACGTTGCCGCAAAAGGCCAAAGAAAAGCCTGAGATAAAAACTTTAATCAGTATTGTCTTGACTCAAAAGGGATATGAAACCTTGAGATCGAGCTCTCACAGTAACAAGCTTTAGTCGAGTTTCCTTTTTCAATTAGTTTTAAAATTACAAACACCTAAGAAAATGCAAATAGCTAATGTGATATCTCCTTTATAAAAGTTAATAAAACGTTTATTTATACAATTCTGACCTTCTGGGGCACTACAAAATGTATTGTTTCCGTGTAATGCAAACAGTCGTGAACCATAGGGTGCACAGAAAAACAGATATGGCAGAATTGTCATGGGAAGTAAAATATCACATACCTTTGGTTTTGTTCTTCTTTTTGAACATTTATTATGCTTTCATTTTATTTTAAAAGCACTTGGTGCATTTCAGGATTAAAATAAGGAAAGCCCCGCTGTTATTTAAGAAACCTTTAAATGGCATTGCCTGTGTGGTCTGATAGCATGCTAACTTTCAAATTCAGAGATCCCGGTTGGATTCCCTGTCCTCTTTAGAGTCTGGAAGTATGGATGAGAGTGCCAGTATGTAAGTGTGTGTGTGTGTGTGTGTGTGTGTGTGTGTGTGTGTGTGTGTGTGTGTGTGTAAATTTAATATTTATAAAGAACATTTAATGTAAACTGAATTGATTCCTGCAGAATCCTCCTTCATGAACCTCTATCTTCCACCCCCTAATTGCAATATGTTTTAAATCTCCTCGTACATTATCTAACCATCTTGCTTTGCCAGTAAACTAAACAATATGCATTTAAAAATAGCAAGCTTTTCAGTGTAGTGAATTAATAATTTCTGAGATAATGAGTCAAGAACTTGGCAAATTTATGTTAAGTTGGTGGAACTGGTTGGTTGGAGCCTCTTAGCTCACATCTCGTAATTGCTTAAAAATTAAATTAAATTATGTTGTTGTTTAACGACGTTGTCAATTGCCAGGATCACATCAGTGTCGCCGGTATGCCGGAATTTCGTCCCGCAGGAGTTCTTTTACATGCAAGTAAATCTACTGAAATGGAGCTATCGATTTTAAGCACACTTAAAAACCATCGGCCTGGGCCGGGTTTGAACCCGCGACCTTGGGATCAGCAGGCCAGCGTTTAACCAACTGAGCCACCCAGACCGACACCGTAATTGCTTATATTTGTCTATTTTATCTCATGGCAAATCTACAATTCTTAACTTTTAACCGGTCATACGTATCTAATCTTGTCAGTTTTATCATTTTAATATAATTTTATTGTGCTCACTCTATCATCTTGAGATACCATTGCATCTTTTTTCTTTTGATTGTTAGGTATGTTGTACCACGAAACCTTTAATTTGAACTTCCATCTGTTCTAGTGTTAAGAAACATTTAAAATCCACTGGATATTCATAAGTATGGGTCTGTTTGCTATAATTATTAATATTATATACATAAACACACATTCAAACCACAAAACCTCAGTTATTCATGGCGATGCTCTTCCGTTGAGTTACTATAAGAAGATTTTTCAACTTCTCCGTCCCCGCAAGGTATTTATTATGAACATAACAGGTATAAGCCTAGTTACGATATTTATTTAAAAATTTACATAAATTCACGTATATAGACTAAAGAAGAAACAAAAAAAATTATAAATGAAAACGAAAGCTGTGAAGATAAGCAAAACAACAAGGAATAGAAACAACTAAGAAAGGAAAGGTGGCGTTGATGGTGTCGCAGTGAACCTTTAAGACGATGGCACTTACTCCGAGAGATTCTATCTTGGAGGCAATTTGCAATGCTGAGGCTTAGATTACATTAAGACATTCTTTCACGATATCTCGAGGCAAAACATAGATATGGAAAGCTAAGTAATTTTGGCAAAGGCATTTTTAAATCTGTTTAGGTATCCAAACCAAGCTCCGTGTCTTAGCTTACCATGCCCGAAAAGCTTAGTAACTAAAAGCTTAGAGAATTGTTAGTCTCAATAATGTAAACAAACGCGCAGAAGTGAAAGGACTGCAGGCAGTAATTCGCGATTACTCAGGTTGGAGTGCCCGTACCTAGTACAAAGATTCGTACATCAGAACAGAGAGATTCGAAACGAGGTTTCTGCATTGTGTTAAAATATAATCTCCAAAGTGATAGACTATTACTAACAAGAATAATAGAATGGGAATGGGAAGAGAATGATAGTGAGAGACGGGAAAGAATGCGAGAAATGACAGAGGTAGAGAGAGGAAAAAGCAGAGAAGTGTTAGAGGGACAAAGGTGTAAGAGGGGGCGAGGGGTGAGAAGAAAGAACGGAGAGAGGTATGAGAGAGAGGGAGGAAAGAGGAAGTTGGAGAAAGTGAGACACAGTAGAAACTGCTCAATTAACGCAATAACGTGAGCAGAGCTGCGGATTCTGCTGATTTATTAATGCAGATGTAAAATGATAAAGTGTATGGGAGACAGAATAACATGTTCCAAAAGTCAGTCATGAAATGGATGTATTCCCTGTAACATATAAATAAGTGGAAGAGAGGTTGTAATTTTTTTTTTTTTTTTTTTTTTTTTTTTTTTTTTGTAAGTTATTCATTCAGTATTGAAAAATTAAAATTCGCATAGCCTTTCGGCAATTTTAAATCAGTAGGGGAGAGTAACTTTGAACAATCAACTTACACGTCACCTTGTGACTTATTCCAAATAGTACTGATCCGATTGAAGTTTTCATTAATCCTTTGATCCTGTTAGTACCAGTTTCCATAGCCTTCATCACAAATTTCTTTTTCGCAAAGTTGCACGCCGGAGGTCCTTTCTGTTTCGAAGCTTAAGCAAAGTGTAACTACCGTTTCATTAACACCACCTGCGCGACCTTCTCTAAACTTTGTTGGAGCTGGTAGGAAAACCTCTTAAGTTCTTCCTTCCGAGAAAACAATAGAGTTAAACGAAGTTGATACTCGTTAAGAGAGACATTTTGTTATTTCGAATAAACTGCCTGCTGTTAAGTTGTCATGAACCTGAGTACATTTTAAGCACATTTAATCGCGCAAGAGCTACATTGAGTTAAACCCTGTTCCATATAAGTTTGCCCATAGCCTTAACTGTCGCATGTATTACTCGGCCCTCATAGTCTGCTGGCGCAGAATAAGTTGTTGTGCGATACAAAATACTCCATTATTTAACATGATCATTTTCTTAATATATTCAGTGTAAATGAGTCTTAACTCTAAGTTTAATCTGGTCTCCTTGTAGGTACACCTTCCAAAGAGAAGTGTCAAATTTACATTTGAATCACCTTATGAATCAAATGTTATAACGCAACAGAGTTAATCATTTAGAACGCATTAAACTCTTGTGAATAAACTAAATATAAGAGGATCCTTTAAATTAAACACGTCTCTTCTGATTAGTTAAACGCCAGTTGGAAGATACGCACTAAATGTCCAACCTTGTCTCCTTGGAGACGCTTACGTAATGAGGGGCTACTGACCACTCCACTCCTTCAGTCAGTATCCAGTGACGGACGCAAACAGAGGTTTCTAAGGGAATGTCCTCAGAAAACCTCTTCATTATGGATGAGGTTTGCATAAACAGCTTACTAAGTAAAAAAAGTGGAACTCGTTAAAGCACATATCAAATACTTCTTTTCCTCTGAGTGAACCATTTCCGAGCTATTCTTTATTATTTTTGAATTTGGCAACATTTATACTTTTTTAAAATAGGAATATGTTATTAGTTTTTCTTATATGTCTTGGAAAGAGAGTGGAATTTTAAAGGCATCGCACAGCAGCCAGTTCTTAAAACATTTCAATGTCGCTTAAAATTTACTGTATTGCAATATTCTTCTTGCACCTACAAGAAAATTAGCAGTTAGGCAATTTGTGAAAATGCTTATGTTGATTAAAATGCAGTATGTAGAGAAATAAACATTTAGTTTGCAAGAATGGTGTGTATAAGAGTGAGTATAGTTCTACATATATTTGCGAACAGAGCTTCTCCAAATTGAACTATATTAAAAGTGTGTATCGCAATAGGTTACCCGACGATCACTTGGTGCAGTTCTGAGTCTATGCACTTCCACTTGTCGCCAAATATTGACGGACTTCTTAAACGTAAGCAGTATCAAAAAAGTTACTAATGCATCGATGTTATCGCATAAGATTTGAAAGTGCTTTCGTAAATCAAACGCAACTCAGTGTAACCAAACTACCACTACAACACAAGCACATCTGAGAGGGTCAGTTCGCATAAAGTGGATGGAGGTAAATCCAACCCCCTCTTTCGCACACTTTGGACATCGTTGATATACCTACACAGAGAGAAGATGGCAAAAATAATAGTAATTCAAACCATCATAAACAATCTCAGATTATTAATTTGTGTAGGTAGTTATTTTTATAGGGTTAAGAAAAACTAGACCTGGTCGGTAAATTTAATTAGAGCATGTAGCACAAGGTAGTTTGTTAATTATAAAGTATAATCATAGTTTGTAAGAGCAATGTATGGGCTATCCAGTAGTTGTAGAAAGTAGTGTTATTTATTATCTTGTGTGGCCTGGAATAGAACCTGGTTAGCTCCAGGACATATGAACTCTGTAAAGAGCTTAGTTCGAATAAATAAAGCATACATTTGCTTGCACGCCGCCATGGATTGAAATGGATTTATCTATGGTGTCTTGGCGTTTGTTAAATTCACTTAGCATCTCTGCAGATCCTTACCTGGTATAAGCTAGCTTTATCACTACAGATGTTAGAATTGATCTGATACTGCTAAGCCCCAGGTTACGGTCCCCGAGTTTTTAGGTTTAATCCAGAGGATGTGCGAGGGGACCTGACAAAGTGCTCGAGGGTCCAACACATTAGGAGCTGACAGGAGTCACCTGAGGAAGGGCTTGTCGCGGTCCGTGGTTTTGAGGGCATGTCAACTGACAGCTTGACACGGGTTCAACAAGACTGCTGCCAATAGAACCGTGAATCTCATTTCCTCCACAAGTATTCCCTTTTCTAGGCCAACTAGTAAAATAGTGCTTCCTGTAAAAGGTACCAGTCGCGAAAAAATTCAGCTTAAAGTGATGTAACTTTCTCTCTGAAATCCTCCATTGTCGCTAGATTAAAAAAGAAGATAAACACTGTTATTAATGCTTAACTAATATGGATTCAATAGAATCACAAATAAATTGCCATGCAAATTTAAAAGAGAATACTTTAAGAGAGATTTTACGTAAAAATATTTATAAAAATAAATAAAATAATATCATGGAACAAGTTCCATAATGTAATATTTTAAATTGTGTACTTGTTCTGCATATTTATTGACATATTTTTGAGCTAAATTTTAATTTGAAGTGTCTGCAATTCGTCAGAGTATTCTAGAAAGCTTTTAAGAAAGTTTTTGACCAACGAAATTCTGTGCATGCAAAAGATTATTTGGGATACAGGTGTTTTTCTTGAACGTCCTAGATATATGGTGAACTTAACTCCAATTTTCGTATTTATACAACAACTCGTTTTAGAGTTATGCTTACTTTATCTCTCTTTAACTCCTTGTCGGTGTTTGTATCTCTCCGTCTCTCTCTATTCTACCTCCTTTCTCCCCCTCTGTCCTTTGTGTGCAATCTAAATATTATGGGAGGACTTAACAATCAGTAATAGAACTATTTTAATGAGTTCTTAATAAAAATTAGAACATGAATAAAAGACGTCACGTTAGACTAACTTGTGCCCCTACATAACGCTTGCAATGTGATCGTACCGTTCCTTATGGTAACCGGATTATATATACCAATAACCGAAATGGAAAATATTTCTGCTAGCTGTTGCACGTGACTGAAATTATCAGAAACACAATCCTTATAAACTCTTTCAGGCTATATTAACAAAAAGAAACACAGACTTCTTGATATTTAGAAACCCATTACAAAGTGATGGAAGAAAGTTACCAGGAACCATGTATTTATTTTCTAAGTGAGATCCCTAGTAACTTGTACATTAAGTTCTACAAGTCGTTTGGCCATTACTGAATGTAAAGACGCGGTTTTATTTCTTTTTTTTTCTTTCTTTACCTGATTACCCTCCCCTTATGTAGGACTTACATCCTCTAGGACTTACAAGTCAGTGCCTAGGGTCAGACACCTGTCGGGGAGCAGAGGAATCTATGGACCGGACAGAGTAAACACCTGTAAGCGGGTGGTCAGCCAAGCACCAAGTATGACAGGAAGAGCATGATATTAAATGCAAGCGAAATCGATGATTGGAAAGGTGATAATTGAGCAATTGGTGGAATTAATGGGGGGGGGGGACCGGAGAACCCAGAGAAAATCCACCCTGACAGGGCAATGTGCAACGAATAGTGCATGCAGGTCCTTGGGATCGAATCCGGCCCACCTAGGTGGTAGGCGAACGATCTAACCGCTCGGCCAGGCACTTCCGGTTTTGTTTCTAACATACCTTAATTGGGCGCAGTTTCAAAAGTGTATTTCGGTATAACTTCAACAGGAAATTAAGGGCAAACTAATGAGTCAAGCGTATATAAGTTTGTTTATGCAGTTGGGAATGAGAGACCTTGTCAGAGTCACACCAGTAGGCCGCAGTAAAGGCAGAAAACCCTGCTAGTCCTAAAATGACCACAATAGTTTACTAATACCAAATAGTTTAAGTTTCACTTCATGCACAAATGCTGCGCAAACTTTATTCACATCTGCGTTTCCACTAAAGCTGCGGTTGAGTTTGAAACATATTTGGTGTCCAAAATTCGATGTAGCAGGTGGTATTTTATCCAATAGCTCAGCGAAGTAAAGCTTGCCTAAATCTGAAAAGAATACCTGGCTGGCAAAATGAAACTCTTTTGCACACGTGTGGCTTTCATTTTCAATTCTAAATTATATTTCATGAAAGGAGACCTTTAAACTATGACAAACTTTGTCATTTCGCGCCGCCCCGTCATTGAAAAGCATGGTCTATTCATTCCACCCGCTCCTTATTTCACACATGAGAATATAAGCTCGTTCCAACTCTCGCTGGGATAAAATGAAATTCTCTTCCCAAATGAGAGAAACAGCATTAAATCGCTCCTGTTTGCCGCGGGAGCTGACTTCAAGCACTTTCACATCCTGACATTAACGCCAAGTAACACATTACAATTTTAATTTTACCTCTAAGGCTAATGCGACCTAAAAATGAGTTAACATTATGATTTTGGTCTTTCTTGGCTTTGTTGAGCACTTATAAATACTACCTTTTGTTCAAATGTTCTAATTCGAGATATCTTCGGAAGTATAATATGTTTTGAGGTTACCTGAATCCCAAAATGCAACAATATAAAACTCGGTGTTTAATCGCAACCTAAAAATGCAAAATGAAAATCCATAAAATATGTCACTACAAGCTGCACTTTACGTCGCCCCTTTTGATTTCTAAAATAGCTTAAATGTTTGGGTTATAAAGCCATTGTTTATATTAGATAATTTAGTATTATATTAGTAAATTATCACTAATCAAGTTAAATTTGTTAAATTTTCTGTAAGTAACCTGGAGAATTCTCTTTATCATGATATTATAATCCTTTTAATTGGTGAATTAAGAGATGATCCACGATCAACTTGCACACAAAAAATATGAAAGTCATTAAAATACGATTAATATCAATTTTTTGGTGGCATTAACCATATCTGAGATACTCATCGTAACTACTTTGAGATTTTCAACACTTTTATCGTGAACTTCTAAACTTTTAAATTACCACTCTCTTGTTTTTCGCATACCATGCTGGGAATTTCAAAGCCAAGTTATAAGGTTGCGCATTTTTAAGTTTTGACCAGTGATTCAGTCCCTGTTCCACTTTTATTTTATAATGCATTTTATAATGAATTGTACAATAAGATCCTTTTTGAAAAATCTTGTCGATTAAGTTGAAGCAGATAGAACAAAAAACTTCTCTAAGAGATATTGTAAACACAAACGATAGTAGTAGAAAAGCATGTGAATCTTACATGTCAAATTTAGGAGATGAAGTGATGGTAAAGCCTTCTCATATTCTTAAACAGTACCTGGGAGACCGACCTTCGCTCGGCGTTTTTCGCTTCTGTTTTTGTGAAATCTTGTTTTTTTTTGTGGGAGAAGATACTTATTTAGACAAACTGAAAGTCAAAACGTTAACTAAATAACAATTTTAGTCGCAATTGTGAAGAGTCATTTCCGAGATACAAACATTTCATAAACACCATCATTTCAGCTGTAAAACGTCTAATGCTAAACGTAGGCCTCCCCCATAGATATCCACCCAGTTTGACGTTTTCGTCGAGCATTTGTTCCACTATGGAGTTCAGTTCTTTGCTGCTGCGATTGACTCCAGGGCGTAGGCACATTCGCCAAGGTCCTTCATCTTTCCGTCCAGTTCTTCCATGGCTTCCTTTACTCTGGCCAGTCGCTCGTTAGTATTCTCCAATAGATCTACGTTCATATTACACATTCCCGTCTTCTTCTTTTCTGTTTGCCTTTCATTTTTGTTTTCGTTTTGTCCATCTTTGTTCCTATATTTTCAATTCCGTAGTTTACATTTTTCCAATTCGGTTTTCATGTTTGTTTCCTCTGCCGCATTCCAGAATTCATTTCATTTCCCATTATGTCCATCTTGGCTAACATTTATTTCATCAACTGTTCCATATCGTGCTTTTCGGCGCACTCCTGACATCAATTGTGATTACTTTACTTTTTTAACTACTTCTTTATTTTTTATTAAAGCACCGGAGCAACACTAAGCAAAAGCACTGTTGAACAATAACAAATACTACAGGAAGAAAAGCTGGTTGATAAAGCCATGTGAATGTACTACGCATTTCTGTTTCAATCATATAGAAAATTGTATGAATTGTTCGTAACTGTTTGCTGAAACGGGAGTAGTGAAAGAAATGTGACTGTGTTTAGTAAAATAAAAATGAGAAGAAAAACCGTGTGAATGATATACGTTACACTTATATTTCAAGTGCATGGAAAATGTATGTGTGTAGAAGAGGGAGTAGTATGTTAGGTAAAAGAAAAGGGAGTAGAGAAAACCATGTGAACGTAATACGTTGGGTGGTAAAATGGATTGCATAAAAACCTTCACCATGAAAACAATTATATATATCACTTTTCATGGCGATCGGTCAACCTGTTTTGGAATTTACTCACTCTTCAACATACGATATGTATAGGCGTTGTTATGTATGAAGTTGATAAACGATAGGGAATAACATGTGAATTGTTACGTAAAAGAATAGTGAGTAGAGAAAATAGTATGAATATAATACGTATTTCTTTTTCAAACATATCAAATTGTATGAATTATATGTTGAAGGGCGAGTAGCGAAAGAAGACTGGTGGTGCCTCGTAAAGGAAGAATTAGTCGAGGAAGTCGTGTGAATGTAATACGTTGCATTTATATTTCAATCATACAATATTATATTAATTGTATGTTGAAGGGCAAACAGAGGATAAATGAACATACTATTGAGTAGAAAACCATCTGAAAGTAATATATTGTGTAGTAAAATTGTTACCATAAAAATTTTCCCCATGAAAAAATACATATACGTGCCGAATTTCACGGTGATCGATTAAGCGGTTTTCGAGTTTAACAGTTAATATATACAAACATCCAAGTTGTATAGATGATATGAATTGTTTGTAGAAGAGTGAGTAGAGAAAGAAATGTGAATGTGTAACCTAAAAGCGAGCATAGTAAACAGTGTGAATGTAATACGCAGCATTTCTATTACAAAGATGCACAAAACTGTATGACTTATTTCTAGAAGAGTGTGTAGAGAAACAATTATGAATGTGTCTCCCAAAAGCAAGTAGAGAAAACAGTGTGCATGTAATACGTAGTATTTCTATTTCAAACATGCACGAAATTATATGACTTATTTGTAGAAGGGTGAGTAGAGAGGGAGAGAGAGAGAGAGAGAGAGAGAGAGAGAGAGAGATGTGAATGTGTTACGTAAAAGTGAGTAGAGAAAACAGTATGAATATAATATGTAGCATTTCTATTTCAAACATACAGAAAATTGCATGATTTATTTGTAGAAGAGAGAGTAGAGAAAGAGATATGAATGTGTTATCTAAAAGTGAGAGGAAAAAACAGTGTAAATGTAATAGCATTTCTATTTCAAACATACAGGACATGGTATGACTTATTTTAAAAGTGGGGATGAAGGAGTTTTTTGGTGCAAAATCACGATTTTTATGGAAAATTGTTTATAGAAGAGTGAGCAGAGAAAGAAATGTGAATGTGTTACCTAAAAGTAAGTAGAGATAACACTGTGAATGTAATATGCAGCATCTCTATTTCAAGCATACAGAAACTTGTATACTTATTTGTAGAAGAGTGAGTAGAGAAAGAGATATGAATGTGTTACCCAAAAGTGAGAGGCGAAAACAGTGTGAATGTAACAGCATTTATATTTCAAACATATAGAGCATCGTATGGCTAATTTAAAATGCGCGAATACGAACGTTTTTTGGTGCAAAACCACGTTTTTATGGAAAATTAATTGTTTATAGAAGAGTGAGTAGAGAAAGAGATGTGAATGTGTTACCTAAAAGTGAGTAGAGAAAACGCTGTGAATGTAATATGCATGCATACAAAAATTTAATCAAATCTTTAGAGCTATTTCTGAAATACCGTGAGTATATACAAGAATTGCACCGTAGAGGCGAGAGTAAAAAATGTTTTTTTGTATGTAAAATCGCGTTTTTTTCGGGAATTACACCTATATAGCTGAACTTAAAAAGCAAAACCCTATTTGATCGAAATCGTTAGAGCCGTTTCCAAGTTGCGCGGAATAAATATATATACAGGAATTGCTCGTTTAAATATATAAGATAACGAACATAACTTTGGTTGAAATAATATTGTTGAATTGAGCACTCAGATAAAATCTAATGCCTCACAAACCCATAGTATCAATAATAATATGCCTGCTGTAATGTTCATATAAGACACATTCTTATACCCACGTCACTTTACTCAAAGAGCTTTTGATTATGTATAAGTAATCTGAATTAAGTAGCACGGAATAGCTTACAAGGAAAATTAGGAAAACAAGCACAACTGTTCGCAATCTAGGCCAGTGTCTGTTATTAATGAACCGATGTGAGAAAACATAAGTTATGTATGATGTTTTATGTAATAGCCCATGACACTTCAACTTGGAAAATATAATAGCGATATTTTGAAAACTGATAATAATGCCAAAAATTTGTTTCACCTAAATTGTATCTTACATTTCTACGGCGTCTACATTAGTTCATAATGAAAATATGCATATATCTTAATAATTAATCAGTTATGCATAAATCAATTGTATATTCACAATAAATCACTTTATTAGCCATAAAAATTTGTCTATCATATGGTATTTCAATGGAAATAATTATATCCAGTTCTGAAGAAACGAAACATAAGGAATATTCTACCATATAGAGGGAAACACAATTGGGATTTTTCTTTCTTTTTTTTAAACTTTAAGAGCTTCACACTCTTAGTGAAAAGTCTGGTCTAACACAAATTATATTTTCCCGAATTTACTTTTAGAATTATGCTCTTTAGACACAAACACGAGTGCGCAAAGGAGCTTTTAAAAAATGTACCTTTTTGATTCATTTCCCTTCATTTCACCACTTTACGTGTATTTCCGATGAATTACAAGGGCTGAAGTATAAAAATATTGTGTATATTGGATTGCAAAATTATCATTTAAATTATCGGGAAAAAGTTACATAAAATCCTATATGCAACAATCACACCAATTTCACTGGCCATTTCCATTTATTTTCATCGCTCTTCTACATTTTATTTTTCTATTGGTTAACAACAGACATTCGCTCAAAAATAGTTTCGATTCACTGAATAATTAACTGGTCAAGGCAACAGTTTAAAATACGGGTCGGTATGGCAGTCATCATGCTCATGACAAACAAAAGAAGTTACTTATTATTTTAATGAGTACTGCTCAACGTATTAAATTATTCATATACTTTTGAAATTTTTTGAAATACTTAATTATACATTTATTTTATTTTATTTAATCTCTAGTGTAACTAATACTTAGATTTCTGAAAGCTGTTTCTAGTCGCATTTATCATATCTGTTTCATGTTTTTAACCTGCTTAAATTGATATGAAAGTTCTCTTTGGCTTCAGAGTATCTTAGATTATGATTAAAATCTCAATATGAAATGTTGGGCAGAATGGGATGCCTTCTATAGTTGTGAGAGTGATAAGGAATGTAACAATTTAGGACCTTAAAAGCAGTTAAAATTTTGCAACTTGACTGCCGAGTATTTTGGTCACAATCAGGAAGAAGTTTGTGAAAGAATTATAGCTAGTTGAAATGAGCTTTAGATAATTTAACGCTATTCATAAAATGCATAAGTACTACACATATATCAAAGCTATGTGCCACTGCAAATAGAACTTATATATAATCCATAACTTGATAGTTCTTTTTTCAAAACGCATGCGTTTATTCAAAACATTGAATTTTTGACTGTGATCCATATTTTGCTGTTAAAACAATTCGTTAATCTGCGGTTACATTTCTGAGAAGATATATTTCCAAGAATTGAGGTTCAAACAGATAACGTATTTCATAAATTAAATATTTACTTGTCAATGCGACACAGGACACTATTTTACAGAGCTACTGGTGCCTCATGTAAACACGGAATGGCTCTGAAAACCAAAGGTGTCGACATCGTGTTTTGTTTTCTCATTTGTTTGTGTGTTTGCTTTTAATTTCATTGAAGGTTGTCAGTAAAATCACCCTTAGCAAGGGATTCATTGATCTGTATAATTTTGTATTTATTCCTCATCGTAAAGTCACTTACGATCGCGTTTGAAACAAACGCTTTCCATGATGTTTACACATCAAACATTGCTTCAGGCGTGTAAAGTTTTAAAAATATCCGCGTAAAATATTGTAGATATGTTCATGATTTGCTATACCTATATCACATTATGGTGCAGCACTTAAAATCACTTAACACAATCTTGTACTTTAATCTCTAAGAAAGGTTATATACATAAAGCAGAGTTTGAAGTACTCGATTCACATCAAGTTCTCCACTCCAAAAATTCAAGAAACCTAACGAGATGAAGGGGGAAATGGAATGATTAGTGTAGCAAGATGGAGGGACAGGAAGCTTGAAGGATATGGAAATCCTTCCGAGGATTCTCCTGGCGACCCGGGGAAACCTCGAAAAAAAAAAAAAACCCTGGGTCAGGAAGGTAGGCCTGAGCTATCCCACTCGGTTATCCACGTTAGACGTTGGCGGTGGCGCTGACGCTCGCGGTGCGCGAATATTACTAAGCCATGTTCTGTGTAAATTGCATTAGTTATGATTCCAGCAAAATTAAACAGTAGTTCCTATAATGATCTTAATTGTTACCTTAATTTTTGTTGAGTTATACGCTATATGTCAAACTCTCTGCTTTGCATCTCAGATTATTTGTGGGAAAAGTTCTCTGGTTATTGAGCTATCGTCTTTGTGGAAGGTGCTAAGATATTAGTATAGTTTTCCTATTGTGTATTAGAAATATTACTTTTACAAGCAGTTTTCAAAACATTGCATCACACAAATTACAGAACGAGAGGTGGTGGTGATGGGAAAGGGCAGAGAGTAGAAGATATGCCGATTTATAGAGAGAAGGTGGGGTTAAAGAAGAAATCTGCGAAATTATAATAATGAGAGCAGAGCTGAGAGTTCTTAAGTGTATAATAGCCTGCGTTATAATGTGGGCAGATATGCTCTTCTCCACTCGAGTTGATGATAACTGGTCAGTTCATCTTTCTGTTCAAGTACTGAGTAAACATAAAATACGCTCAAGAGAATGCGATCAAATTAATACCAGTATTAGTTCCATTTCTTAATCCTGTAGGCATGAGGCACCAGATATTTCTCTGTGGTAATAACCGTGTTCCATTGTATTTTGGGCGTGGCGAAGGGGAAGGGGGCAAGGGGGGACCGCGGTTTCTCTTGAAAATTAATTGATTTAATTTGCAATAAATCTGTATTAGACTATTGTTTTAATTTTGATGTAAAGAACAGTTTTTATTTAGCACAAATTCATAGGCTTATCCACAACAAATACTATAACGTTTTGGCAACAATAATGAATGAATATTGTTTCATTGCAAACCTCCAACATTCACCCCCCCCCCCCTCCTCGAAGGAAAGTCTGCAGATGACGTAGCGTTCAAGGAGAACATCCATGTTTGTTTGAGTGCACTTTTGTTTAATATTTACATGAAAAGTGAAAAGGAGTTGTATAATTACTAATACTGGCTGCTTTGTTTTCTATAACTTTTTATTTAAGTGTAATAAAATCTTATTTTAAAACGATGAAGTTAAGATGGAAAAAATAACTTTTTTCGTCCTGAGTTATTATTATTAATATTATTATTATTATTATTATTATTATTATTATTATTATTA
The DNA here is from genome assembly GCA_030765045.1 of Tenodera sinensis. Classification (NCBI taxonomy): domain Eukaryota; kingdom Metazoa; phylum Arthropoda; class Insecta; order Mantodea; family Mantidae; genus Tenodera; species Tenodera sinensis. The sequence goes on along the minus strand of CM060963.1, from coordinate 99,717,168 downwards.
TTATTATTATTATTATTATTATTATTATTATTATTATTATTATTATTATTATTATTATTATTATTATTATTATTATTATTATTATTATTATTATTATTATTATTATTGTTGTTATTATTATTATTATTATTATTATTATTATTATTATTATTATTATTATTATTATTATTATTATTATTATTATGAGATTTGGTGCTAATACACTTCATTTATGTTACATACCCTGCTTTAGGCCTCTTTTGCCTGTACCTTGGTTGATGTAAATTCAATATCAAATTTCATCACTCTAATAGAACATTCCAATCTTATCGTGAATTTTCCCTTTAGTGTCATCACCTCTGTTTGACTATTTACCTTATTATATCGTAGTTCACACCAATTCTGTTTAATTTTCAGTTTGGCAGTGCAAGTTTCTAATGGCAGGTTATGGTTCTTTCTTGAATCGGCATGGTGGAGATGTGGAGAGGTCATTATATAGAAGCAGTAAAGCAGAGTTACCCTGGATATACTGAGAAAACCCTTTCCGCAACCAGCAGAATAAAGAAGAAACGAAGAACAGGAGATAATTCAGGGTGATTACTAGTGGCAGAGCGAAGGAAAAGCCAAAAAAGGGAAAAGCAGACATAAATTCTCATCAATGAGAAGCTGTCCCATCCCTAAGGACTCTTCTCCAATAGAGCCGCTTGCACTGCCTAATCCGGAGTTCTGATTACAGTGCATTGTATGCGCTGAAGAACACATTCAGAGAAGATACAACAATGGGAGAGCAGTGAAAAGGAAAAAGAGCCTATAGAGACATTGGGAGAACCGGCATTTCGACTCAATCACCATTAACATCGAGATCCAGGTGCACTTTCAAACACACAGGGCATGCGTACAATACATTCATTCCTCTTGCACAAGCGTTTCGTTGGCGAGAAGCCAAAATATTTGCAACAAACAAATAATTTTATACATGCACGAACTTCTGAACATAACCCTATTAAGGTTCACATTAAATATGAGTAATACTTCAGTTTACAGATAGTAAAAGTTACACATTTTGTCCGTCATTAAACAAACGAATAGGAAAGTATTAACAAGAAATAACTAGATATAAAAACTGAAGTGTTGCACTCACATGACTTTCTCTACTTTTGTGCTAACCATTCTTACAAACTCTTATTCCTATATCATCTTCGTGTTAGTTAAGATCAACATTTGCATAAATTAGCTTATTGCTTGTTTTGTTGCACGTGCAACGGGAATATTAGAATACAGTAGGCTTTGAGCAATAGTCAAATCTTTAAAACTTTCAAATTTCGCAACTTACACAAGTAACAAGGAATATCTCCGAAATGGTTCATTCTACAAAAAAAATTTATTGAGACATAAATTGTGTGTTTTAGCAACAACTACATTTCTGTATAATTTTATTTTATTTTTTATTAACGTCTTCCAACGTAATGTCATCGGACGGTACCAGTTATGCAAAAGTCATCCAGAGTAAATATGATTTCATGGGCTATAACCAGAAAATTCAAGATATACATTTCATTTGTCATAAAAATATCTCAAACATGTGGCATTTTAATCAAAATCGTTAGCCATTTTCAAGAAAATCAACATTTTCGAAAATTTTTCCATGCAAAGGGTAGTTTAGGGTGGAGCAATTTTCTTCAAAATCTTCGCGTTGCATCTTTTAAGCACATTAAAACTTAAATACCAACTTTTGTTTCTAACCGTCCTTTCGTTTTTGAGTTATGCTGCCCACGGACTGACAGATAGGCAGACAGACACACATACACTCACACGGACCTTTTTCAAAAAATTTTTTTTCTGGATTCAGGGTACCTCAAAACATAATTTTCAGTGAAATGTCGACATTGAATTTTTGGGTGGAATACAATACTTCCTCTACTTTACTAAACGTAGTAGAGAAAGTAAAGAAATAGAACTTGTGATAAATAATAGAAGGTTAAAACTCTTTCAGTACTGTATTCTTTTGTGCTACTGATCTACAATTCAGTTTGAATTATTCTTTCCTAACAATGAATTTTGTATACTATAGAATGTAGTGTATTCTCTGAACTTTTTTATGAATTTGGCCTCTTTTTTGTCTCTTATTTTGATTGGCATGTGATTTGAGCCTTCTCTATTTACACAACAAAATGAGAGTGTGTATATATATTTCATACAGTGTAGCGTGTCTTTTAAACAGACTAGATGTACTGTATGTTGACATGGCTGCTATCGATTTCTGTGAATGCAGGACGTGACAAATAGCACGCGCACCGCACGTCGTTTTAAATAAAATCGAGCAGCTAGCTGTCTTATCGCCAAATATAACTGCGGAAAGTAATATAAGCGTACAGTATAAACTCGCAATGAAAACGCGGAATAAGAGCGATTCAGGATACGGATATCCAGTTACTCGAAAGGAGAGGAGTTGAATATTACTGGAATATGTGTTCTGCTGCAAGAGGTTCACCTAAAGGTTTATTGATAGACATCTGCGTCAGTTCGCACATATTGTTTACGTTCTGCTACCTGTTGTATTCTCACACCTTACAATGGAATCACCAGTACTTCACAGATCAGATAAGGTGACTGACAAAACTAATCGTAACGTGATCTCGTTATCTCCGTGAGGAAAATTTGAACTACCAAACTCGGTCCCAATAGCACACACTGTCAGCAACCAAGCTCGGTCCGGTAACATATAACGCGAAATCGTAATAATATTTTTAGCATATTGAAGTACAAAGTGTGGCACAAAGCGGCACTGAGTACAAGTACGAGATGGTTGTTGACGTCGCTCTGTATTGCCAGACGTGCATGAATAGTTTGATCAATAATTTGGTTCACCACGACAATTTAGAATAACATTTATTTTCACACACAATGTAAGTGGTGTCTATGTGTGTGTGTGTGTGTGTGTGTGTGTGTGTGTGTGTGTGTGTGTGTGTGTGTGTGCGTGCGTGTGCGTGTGTGTGCGTGTGTGCGTGTGTGTGTGTGTAACAGTAACAAACAAAACAGAAAAGCTCCATATTTCTACTAAACAACTAAAGAAAGTTTAACACCATCTCAGTAAAATGGAACCAACAAATGAATTATCTGGTAGTAATGCTTAAATATATGTTTCACTTTGGATCCATTGGAACTTTGTATCATGTAAATCTTAAACGAAATGCTGAAATTTAGCAACCATGTCCAATAAGAGGTCAGCAAGTCCGTCTATATAAGAACGATGGATCACTCAAACAATGAAAACTATCAAGCGATCAGTTCAACTCAGATGTCGAGTTAGAATTAACTCGCTCTTCCAGGTAAGAAACTTGAGGTAGGAGCCAAAGTCACGTCATTGAACGTTAGTGCCACCAGCAACAAAGGACACGTGACCCAAGTTGGGCCAATAAGGTTCCGCATTGTTCGCTCACATCACAAATTTGCATTTCACTCTGCCATTTACCGTAAATTTCACTGTAAGTTAATGTGATACTTATATAATTGCTTCCCCCGTCGGTATCATGTATTTGATAATCATACGCACAAAATATCCGTTAAAATTTGTAAGATCCTGAACAAAATATAACAATTCATATGTAAGCTTATGCATTGGGAGTTTATTTGTAGCAGTTCAACACTTACTATACTAATGTATACACTACATTACACTCAAATTTCGCCCTTTTTGCATGTATGTGTGTGTTGAAACTTTTTACGCCAAAAGGGAGGGAAAGGCAGAGAGAGGAGGAGAAAGGTAGTGAGAGAGGAGGAGTGAAGGAACTACAGAGCAGAAGGATGGAAGGAGAAGAAAATTTGCATATAAGGAAATCACGTGCGATATGGTAATAGGAATGTATTTGTTAGCAGCAATGAACACGCATCACAACATAGTGATTAATATTCTGCAGTATTTCAGACTACAAATAGGAAATCAATTGTAAGCAACATTGATTAAACCATCTTGTTAAATATTTGTGTCAATGACATTCATATTCTCTGAAACGTAAATAAACTTAATAGTTTATTTGGCATATGAAATTTGCCAAATTTTGATTCCAAATCTCAAATTGGAAATCTTATCTGGGGATGTAAGCTTAAAACTTTCCTCAAAATTCCGGCTGTAGATTTTTTTTTAACTGTCTACTATTTACAGTCTATAGCAAATAGAAGAAGTATTGAATTCTATCAAAATGTTCCATATCCCGATTTCAGTGAAAATACACTTTTGGGATCTCCAAACAATTTATTTGAATTCACAAAATGTCTGTCTTGTGTCCGTGGGCTAGGTAGATCTCGTTAAGGTACACAATTTAGTTCAATTAAATGTCAAGATATTCGTCGTTATTCGTTTGAATATCCATACAATTAGAATTATCTAATCTTTTTCTACCTCCTGGTCATACAAAGAGAATGAAATTTCAGAGCCATCAGGTGATCACCTACCGACCAGCTCTTAAAAGAGCTACCTCTTACGCTTACTATATTTCTCTATTTCCGTTGTACCGATAAGGAAGTATTTAATAAACCATCTGTAGAATTGTTTATGTGATTATCATGAAGTAGATAGAAGATTACATTTGCAGACCTATTTTGTTGCATGGTAGAGAAATTCATGTGAATTAATATATCTAAGTGTTTTATAGAAACTTCAAAGCAACTACTGATTTATTAGAATATTAATAGAACGTAAGGTTGCATAGGAAAATAAGAAATATTATTTCTTAAATGAAGTTGTTTCATTTACAATAGGCAAGTTAAAAGTAAGGACATCTATGGTCAGCGGCGAAAAACTTCGGAATTACATAATGCTTTTTCTTTAATATTCCTACTGATAAATGCAGATAAAGACTAAATACGAATGCGGTGTACTGATTTCTACACTAAATAGGTAAGTTCCCTTCGTATTTTCAAAGGTATGGAGTATTACTTTTTCTGAAAATATGCTCTGACCGCAGGGGTACCTACACTTTTACATTGAAAATCATACGAATCAGAGAAAAACAATAGTTTCTCTTAGTAATAGTGTTGTCATTAGCGTTCTGGGCGGTCAATCTGATGGTGCTAGGTTCAATCCTCGTCAAAAGGTTAAACTTTTTTCCCAAGTAAATGAATGGGATACATTGAGACTGAATCCAAAGTTAATGTAACATGTTCCTTTCAAGCATGGTAGTGGCTCGTTATTGATTTTGATCTATAGCAAACAACATGGGCATTGTAGGGATCTGTATATAGTACTCGTGGTGGACGAAGCGGCGTTTGGGCGCGTTTCTCCGGGTTCTTCGGTTTCCTCCTCCAGTCATTCCACCAACTGTTCCATCATCACCTTTCCATTCATCCATTTCACCTGCATTTCCTATCATCCTTTTCTTCACTGTCGTAGCTGGTGCTGAGCTGATCACCTGCTTCCAGGTTTCCTCTGTCCGGTCCACAGATCCGTCTGCTCCCCAACAGGTATTTGACCCTACGCACTGGCTTGTAAGTCCTAGGAGATGTCAGTCCTCCATACGGAGAGGTAATCAGGTAAAGAAGAGGAAGAGCAAACCATAAGTGTTCTACATCAGTGTCATCATTTAGCACTGCTCTTAAATCATGAAAGTTTGTCGTTTAGATTCTGCAACATTCTATGTATGTATGCCTACATCTTATAGTTAGATTGTCCAGTACACACAATGGAATCCTCTTGTGTGTAGGATGAATTAGTTTAATGCTAATATCAACGTAGCCCCACTTTCCGAATACGAGATTTCAGCGATGTGTTATAAACAGGACAAATGTCTAAATGGCGAACATACCATGTGTTTATTTTATTCACAGGCCTAAAGCCGAGTAGCTTTCCGTATTCCAAGAATCTAAATGTTGTGTGGTATCCTCAAGTTAATGTGTGAGTTGATTGTGCAAACAGACAGAGCCCTCACATGCCTGATGAGACATTTGCATCATAAAGCCCATGACTTGCGTACACTTGACGGCGAAAGACAAGTCGATTCAATTGAACTCCTTGCCTGGATAGGGGAGGACCCTGGCGCCAAGCAAGGGCTGTTATCACACTCCCCTTGCCGCCTGGTGGGATTTCATCAGAGTTCTTCTCCCTCCATCCCTTTCTTATCTGCGGGACAACAAAACTCCAGTGTCATTAAGGCTGTTCAACGGCTGCACAAAATGCAAACGAACCAACTACTTATGTATTGTGTTGGTATGCACATCTCCCTGGTAGTAAATACCCCTTCTGACTTGGGAAAACTTCCATTACCCTCGCAGCACGCATTATTCAAAGAAGGTTCAAGTCCAAAGTGTCAGATTTGTACTAAACAAGCTTACACTTCTGATATCTACCAATTTATTTTAGATAATCATAACTTAAGTGAACTACAGAGAAACCAAATGAATCTTCGTGCTACATGTTTACAATATAGAATACAATTTTCGAATAGCTACATGTAATATTAGAAGATTCCTGCGTGTATCCAGAGTTGTAGCTTAACTTTACCTACATTATCAAAGTGTCAATACATTAGAGACAACGAATTGTCTTTTAGGGAGATAGTACGATTTCATGACCTTTTCCGGTTATATTGAGATTGCAGGTAAATGAATTATCCCGTATTCACATCTACCAAATTAACTACCCTCCATTACGTACTTTTAAGGCCCAGGCCACTAGCATTTTCACACCCTTTAACTTAACAATATTTTGATAATCAGATATAAAATATAATCAAACACTTGCTGAGTTTTACTACCTCAATAATTGTCCACTTATTCATATTGCATACGTTATCACTTAAAAGAATAAAGCACTGGAATCAGTCCAACTTTCGTTCTGATGACCATGGAAGATATTATTCAGAGGATGTTCCGCGAGATAAACAGAGTAGGCCTTGCTCAAATCAATAATTACCCATAGTAACCATGGCGGCTAACTTAAATGAGTGTGTTAATTCTGAAATGGAATAAATTAGAAAATAGGCTGTACTTCTCTACTACCTGAAAAATCTAAAGAGGGATACGAAAGATGCTATAGTTAATACATACTAATTAAGTTCAACCATCAAGACACCATGGAAAGATGAATGTTTTGTTTCAAGGTTAGTATTTCACATTTCATTCATATGTCATATTAAATTACTATCTCCCAAAAATTGTATGCAATACGCGTGTGTTAAGTGTTTTTACTAATCCTGGGAAATGGAAAAGACTCGACTGCTTTTCAAACTTTTCCTCCGTGCAGTAAAAAGCCTTACCGCTCTTACATCGCAATATATGTTGTATGTGAAATCTCAAAAACTACACACTTTCATGAGGACAATCGGAACGAAATATCGGAAGATCCATGGTCAAGCCCTACCTTGCCATTGGATTTTTCCAGTCTAATTAAGCTTTCCAATCATATATCACCCACAATCAGTGAAAAATAACAATGATTGAAACAAATTCATTTCAGTTACAGAGCGGTCACAGCTTATTTTTCTTTACAGTGATTACAGTACATCCAACTAAAGGCGAGGAATTGCCAACATTTATTCTTCTAAGATTTCTTAAACTTTTCTACAAAATTCCTAAAAAGTTGGTAACTACTTAAATTTATACGAGCTATTAAGCCTATTTTGAACTTTTTTCTTACTCTTTTTATTTAATTGAAATGATTTAATTAAACGAGTTCTCCAAGAGTCTTTATTTTGACAAAAAAAAAAAAAAAAAAAAAAAAAAAAAAAACAAAAAACAAAAAACAAAAAAAAAAAAAAACCGTAAAAAAGGTAAAAAAAATATGCTACTACTATTTTGAAATTTGTAATGTTGAACGAACTTCAATTAATAACTCTACGAGGTGATTGGTTAACTGTTTTAGTGCACACAAATACCAACTGATGGGCTAGCCTGACGAAAAGTGCACTAAGGATAGTTAAAAAAATAAAAAGAGATTTAATGCCTAAGGCGTCTACGTTGACGCATTTTAAGTTAATACTATGTATATATTAGAAATTATGTTATGTGAAACACTGTTGATTTTAGTGCATATTAAAATACAGTGTGTGTTTTTGTTGTATTACCTTTTGCTCACACGGTATTACTTGTGGACTGTAGGTTTAAGTTTTACTAGCATTCTCTGGTTACACCGTTGGTAAAAAATGCACAATTTAAGACTATCAGAAAAAAATTTGAATAGACGAATTCATGTACATAGAGAAAAATTCTCTCAAGGAAAAATTAAATAAGATACAACTATCGCTGAAAGAAATTCATTAAATAATTACTATGCCACTTTTCAACGTGTTTTTCTACCAATAATTTACTGGCTTCTTGACCTCCATTCTAAATCCATATGTTTATTATCTTTGTGTAATTCCTAAAGAAAAAGAATATTCACCATGCACTCAACGAATTAGAAAGCAGTATGTGGCGCGCGTTTTGCAATATTTCGGCTGCAAATTTTGTCGATTGTTTAATAATGTGTTTAACTCCACGGGGCTTCTATAGACGCAAAGGAGCATTATTTCGAACATTTTTGATAAGTAAAGGTAAGCTTAATACATTCATATTGCTTTACACTGTTAGGGGGAAACTGTGGGCAGGTCCATCACTAGGATCATAGGAGCGGTAGGTCGGGTCATTAAAGACAAACCCGCTAGAATTTAAAACAAAGTGCTGAACTGTATAAAAAAGTCATATATGTATGTTGCACTCACATGACTTTCACTACTCTTGTGCTAATTAATTATTCTTATAAACTCTTATTCCTGTATCTTCTTCATGCAGTCAAGATAAATATTTGTAGAAATTATCTTATTGCTTACTTCCTTGTAGATGCAAGGGGAATATTAGAATACAGTAAGCTTTGAGCGATAGTCAAATATTTTAAAGCTTTGAAACTCCAGTCTTTTCATGGCCAGGAGATCAAAAGGTAAATAACGACCTTACATTTGAGAACATTTTAAGTCTTGTGAAACTCACGGAAATAACAGGGAATGTATCCAAAAATGGTTCACTCCACAAAAACTACTCTTGGACATAACTTGTGTCTTTTAACGAGATTTATATATTTGTACAGCAAGATTTGGTCTATCTCTTTCTATTTACTAGTTGTGCAAAAGTTATCAAGAGTAAACAGGACTACAGAAACTATAGCCAGAAAATTGCAGTGAAAAATTGATAGAGCTATTTTTTAGAAAAATTAATGTTTTGGAATAATTTTCCATGTAAGGGGTAGTTCAAGGTGGAGTAATTTTCTTCAAAATCTTCGTATCGCATCTTTGGAAGATATTAAATATTAACTTTGGTTTTTAACCGAGTTTTCGTTTTCGAGTTATGCTGTTTACAGGCATACACACACACATACACACACACACACACACACACACACGCACGCACGCACACACACCCCGTGCGGGCCTTTTCTAAAACTTCGTTTTATGGATTCAGGGGGCCTCAAAACATATACTGCCTGCAAAACCTTGACATCGAAATTTTGGGTCGAATACAATGCTTTCTCTGCTTACCATACGTAGTAAACATTGTCCGAAATGTAGTGTGGCTATTAACGGACTGTGTCTTAAAGATTCTAAAGGTAGCTTCGTGGCTTATTTTAAAGCTAGGATCTAATACAATTTTAGAAGCAAAACGGAGAAACCCAGATAGCGCATACAATGTCGCCTTTCTTTAGTGATTGCTTGCCTTAATTATTTACGCCCCTCATTTTAATATATTACATATATAATAAGGAACTATTAAGTAGTTATAATGTATTGTTCTACAATGCAACGGTGGATACTGTGCACCAACTAGTCTTCAGTCATGATAAATAAGAACAAAGCACAATTCTGTATCGGTAATAAGAAGTTGGAGGGAGAGTAAATTGTTCTTTCTGTTCATTTAAATAAGAGGTGCTGAACTAACTAGGTAAAACAAAATCTGAATTTCCCTCTCAGTGACGCTCCATCTGCAGCAAAGACTGGCTTAAAAGTCATTTTCTGGAGGTGGAAAGTTCCTAAATCGCTGTCAGTTAATTTCTCATTTGCATGTCGTTAGCGGCGATAAGAGCAAAGCATTTAAACAAACTGTCGCGAGAGGGTCGGCAAATTGCAAGTTGATAGGAAGGATGTGTCAACGACACTCATAGCAATTACTTGCAATTAAGTGTCAACACGCTTTCTTATTAATTTGTCCCCAAGCAAGGCGCGGTCTCTTACCTGCCATTTCAGGCACCTCCTTGTCTTGTAACCACCATGTAGGGTTAAACAAGATATAAATGTACCCACATCTGGGTCTTGCATTCCCATATCTGGTAGACATTTTCGTTTTCAAGTTATTATAAAAATAAATAAAAGAGAACCAGTGACAGTGTTGTTAGACAAGGTTGTCCCTTATCAGCTGCACTTTTTAATTTGCATATTGACGAAATAGTAAGAATTTGGTTAAATAAAACTTAATGGAGGTATCAGTGTATCAGGAGTAAAACAAAAAAACTTTTATATGCAGATGATCAGATATTTATATTCGAGAAAGCTCAAAATTTGTGTTTATGTTGAACTCTTGATGTCGCATTTTTGTGTAGAATGAAATACTTTGCCTATTCTAGATAAACAGTAGATAAATTAGAAGTTAATAACAAGTTACAAATTCCTATTTTTTATTTTTCGTCCATTAGAATTAGTTTTAAAACTCCTGTGAATGTTACTCGCCGATATCGATGCAGCTATAGGATAAAAAATTGTAACCAAAATAAGACACCTGGTATTCATAAACCAATTGTTAGAAATACCTATAGTTTTGCATAACGCAGAAACTCAGCAACTAAGAGATACCTTGATAAATTCTTGTTATTAGAAATGCATTACTTTAGTAGGTCAGTAAAAGTATTAAGAAGAGATACAACAAATGACAAGATAATAAGGAAAAATGGGAAACTATAATGAACCTTGTAGAGAATGCCTCAGTCAGTCAAATGACTTGCTACGGCCACGTAATGAGAATGTAAAAGCAAACACTAAGAAGAATAGCATATAGATAAGGTTCCTTAAGTAACAGTAAAAGGGGAAGTCCAAAAACATTTGCAGTGGATAAATTTAAAGCATCAAGCTCAGTTATTCAATGGAAGAACATACACACATATTGTTTTGTGGCTGGTAACGGATGAGTGCGTTTTCAGTTAGCTAGTAACGATTTCCTTCGCCAGTTATAAACTCATCTTCAAGTTAAAATGCAGTTTAATTATTCGTTTAGCTAATGCATTGCTACCGTTTTCCCAATGTTACTTAAAATAGTACTGCACAGTGATGTGTATAAACACAAACCGTTGATAGACCATTGCACCTTCAATACAAACAACAATACCAAAACCTACGTCTGTTACCTTAGATATTTAACTACATGCTATATTGCTGATGATCGCAACATCAGCATTTGGTATTATTACTTTTTTCGAAAGAATGATGTTAAAATTGTTTCTTTTTATCCATTTTACATGACATTAACGCATTTCCAATTTAATTTGGAGTGTGTAAATTATTTAATATGCTATTAAAGTGCTTTATGTTTCCTAATTTAATTTGATACCTGGTATAAAGTGGTACCTGTATAAAGTGATCAGATTACTTACTCTATATAAAACATTTATATCTAATACTTAGATCTATCCCCAACCTCTGTTTGATTCATCAGGTTTTGTCAGGTTCCAGTATTTTACAACGAGCATAAAAAGTCTGAGAAAGCGCACTATTAAAAGGTTTATTCCACACAAAGCTTTCATTTCCGTTCCTTGTACTAAAATAGTGCTCACATGAGTGCCATCAAACGTATATTGGCTTTCCTGTGAGACAGATTGCGAATATATTGTTAGAAATTTCTACCTTTTCATCAGTTACAGAAAAAACAGTGATCTAGTAATCCAAACAATACTTTGGCACAAGAGAAGCCTGTACCACTAGTATTATTACTTTGCAAAAACACCGACTTCACAACGTATTTGACATATAATTCGAATTTTTCTATAACTTTTTGAAAATTCGCCGGTTTTACAGTCTTCTTTTGGCAAGCGCGCGCTCGTGCGTGTTTTAACAAGAGTGTTCTTCATAGTACGTTTACTACACAAGATTGGAATAAAATTGTGTGAAAAATTAGTTTGCAACTGGCGGAGAAAAAAGATGTCAAATTCAAAAATGCTTACTGCTTTTACTGACCTCCACTTTTAATGTCCAGGTTTCATAACTTCAAAAACTATTTCTGTATTAGTTTAAGTCGTATGTAGGTGATGTTTTCAAGTATCATTAAAATATTTTAGTAATAATAGAGGACAGTGAAAAGAGCCTCCAATAATCCGTGTACAAAATGTATTTATTGGGAAAAGAATATAGTTTAAATATGTCCATAGATAACACAAAAATAATGGGATATGGAGGAAAATATCCTATAAGGCTAAAAATGAGTGTTGAAAATAAATGCGAACAGCTTTCTAATTTTAAACATTTAGGCTGTGAAGTGAGCTACGAAATAGATAGGGATGCAGAATGTAAGATAAATAAGTTGCAGCAGATATACGGAACTATAACAAGCTTTGAATAATAAAACAAGAGATTAGACGAACTTGAAATGTTATAAAACTATGGCAGTTCTAGAGCTGAGTTATGGAACCGAATCATGGATATCAAAAGAAACAGATAAAAGCCAAATTTAAGCTGCAGAAATGAGTTTTTTTAAGAAGAATTAAAGAACGTTCCAGACAAGATTTAGTAGGAAATAAAACAATTCAAGAGAAATTAAGCACACACGAATTACAAGATAAAATAGAAAAAAGTATACAAAATTGGAAAGAACAGATGAATAGAATGAGTGAAGAATACCCGTTTTACAAAAAAAAAAAAAAAAAAAAAAAAAAAAAAAAAGGAAATAAATTGTTGAAATGCGAACACGGAACTGGCAGAAATGGCAAACCTCTGAAGTGCAGAAGAAGATAATTGCACATGATAAATCGGTGCAATTTTTTTTAAAAAACGAACATAAGCTGAAAAAATAGGAATGACCAAAAGTGTTACCATTCTCTTTTACTTCTGCGTATTAAAATGTTAATGTGTCTGCTAGACTTTTCTAAAGTGAAAACGAATAATTTCAGGGAGCTCCCCAGGTGTCTCTAAACCTTAAGAAGAGTGAGGGGGGGGGGGGGGCGGATCGTGGGTAAGACTATCAGGTCTTTACCAATAAAGAATTTCAATTAAATTGTACTCTATAAAACTGTTTCTTTGCTTTTCTAAAAAAAGTGCAGTGTTGTAAAACTGAATCTCGCATTTAGTTCCTTATTGAATTCAAATATGCTTCCATACGGTCTTTTCTTCTCGATTCCGAACATATGAGACTTAGGACTTTAATAGAAACTACGAAATTGCCAATCCATAAATGGAATATTGCAGCATGCGCTGCGATTGTGAAACTAAAGAACTTGGCACTAGAGCTATCCCCAGCGCTCATATTTCCCACAGTCCCCCTCAGCAATTTCAGGAAATGGCAATGTGGATTACAAGAGAGGAGCACTGGGAAACAAAACATTACGACCTTGACATTACTTTACTCTGAATTAAGGGGAGAAAACCTGCAAACGTTTGCTGCTGACAATAAAACAACCTCAGGAATGTAATGTTAGTACCAGCTGAACCTTTTATTCGGTGTTCGTTTCAACAGCTAATTTGAAAGAAATATACACAGGCGTGTTTAATTCACATGACTTTCTTTAACCGTTTATTTTTTATATGGCCTCTACAAACTATTCTTATGAAGGCTTATTTATTTATTTCATGGTAATCCTGACAACAATTTGTAGAAATAGTTTTATTACACATATCGTTGTAGATACAAGGGGGTTAGAGGAAACCGAAATAATGTTTCAGATATTTAAAAGGTACTGCTAAGCTGGCCTTGAAATTCCACACCCTTTCTATGATATCGCGAGAAACAGCTGCATGGCGGCACCACTTTTAAAAATTACAAAGTATTACAAATTAAAATAACAATAATAATAGTAATAATAATAATGATAGTAGTAGTAGTAGTAGCAGTAATAATAATAATAATAATAATAATAATAATAATAATAATAATAATAATAATAATAATAATAATAATAATAATAATAATAATAATAATAATAATAATAATAATAATAATAATAATAATAATAATAATAATAATAATAATAATAATAAGAAGAAGAAGAAGAAGAAGAAGAAGAAGAAGAAGAAGAAAAAGAACAAGAACAAAAATTAAACCTCTTAATGGTTCGTGCCAAAAAAAAATGATTATTTCAAATATGTGTGTTTTGAAAAGATCTACGTTTTCAATATTGTAAGACAGTTACATAAAATTGCATCGTACTATCCAAATACGTAAACATATAGGATGTATAATATTTAAGATGTGAAGGTTGTCACTTCCAAGTAAATCGGAAGTAGTAAAAGTCGGTAATATAATTTTTGAGTCCCCTGTGTATGAACATCTCCGTACATCGAGTTGTGGTAATGAGTCACACGGTTCTAAAGATATTTAGGTGGTGCGGTACCTTTTAACTGTTTTTGACAGCTCATCAACAATGATTCCTTGTTATTTTTCTATGGTCATAAACAAAACGTGTATTTTGTTCCTTCTCTAGATAAGTTGACAGTCACTCGTGGTATTGCTTAGGATAAATGCCGATACACTACGGAAGAAAATGGAACACTATTGCGGTCTAAGTGAACTTCTGATAATTTTGTGTATGTTGGTAGAGCCAGCTGTGAATTGTTCTGAAATAAACCTACATACGAGGTTTAAGAAGCTGAAACGCTGCTGCCCGGGATCATCGTAAATGTCACTCGCCATATACTGGCTTATGTATTAATGCAAAGAACTAATTATGATATAAATGACCTATACATATATTTTTGCTGAACTAAATGCAATGTTTGTACCCAGTCATGCAATTTTATAACTTGTATGATGCTCTCTGAGTAAACACTAGCACTGAACTGTAACTGGCAACATGCTGCAGTACATGTTGGATAAAAAACTACCAGCACTGCTCATATTTTAATTTCCTCCCAGTTGAAGAATTCAACTGTGCTTCTGATACTTCATTCACACTTATTGCTTCGTTGGCATATTCACTATCTGCACTCTTGTTCCTTTTCTCTGATCTTAATGGCAATGAAGGGTGACATTTGTTAATCAGAAGTGAATAAAGAAGAAACCTTTAAGAGAATATTTTGTATGGAGAAAGAAGAATGGAGAAAGTTATGTGAATGTAAGACATCCATTTTTTTCTGCGTAGTAATATAGTTGAGTTTTAGACCATTTTGATAAAATAGCTGTTTATGTGTGTTCTCATTTATACAAGACTAGGAATTCTAATACCTTACCTTAAAAATGTATTATTCGAAGGTAAACTGCTACTTTGAACATAAAATACTACCTTTCCATAAACTATTCGATCAACCTGCATAAATAGGCCAACAAGACAATTTCTAAGGAAAATTATTCTCTGAATATCTATAAAATAATTATTAAATATTAACAAAGGCCATCTTCCGAAAGGAAAATTTAGGTATCGGTAACTCCCAACCTATACAGAAAACCTCTGATGCATATCTACCATTTTGGTTGATGGGAGTGTAATTGAACTGTTAAACTAAATTGAGAGAAGCAAGAAGAGAAAATCATATTTTAGCTCGAAAAAGACGCGGTAATTTATTTATTTATTCATTCGCTGGTTCATTCGTTCGTTCGTACATTCATTCATTCATTCATTCATTCATTCATTCATTGATTTATTTATTTATTTATTTATTTATTTATTTATTTATTTATTTATTTATTTATTTATTTATTTATTTATTTATTTATTTATTTATTTATTTATTTATTTATTTATTTATTTATTTATTTATTTATTTATTTATTTATTTATTTATTTATTTATTTATTTATTTATTTATTTATTTATTTATTTATTTATTTATTTATTTATTTATTTATTTATTTATTTATTTATAGGATACGTACTGGGAAGAAATAGGTTACTTTATGTTTAAAATAGAAATTAAAATGTTGATAGCTTCTTCTTGACCACCTGTTTTTTAAATCACTGAAAAGTTGACCAATCGCTTAAGAATGTTAAAAGCATGTAGAAAATTTTTACTTGAAAAATGTTTACCTATACCTAATGGTGTAAACGGTCTATTTTTCAAAGAAACTTCCTGATATGTTCTGCTGCAGAATTATTTACGTGTTAATGTTTTAAATTCCATAGGACCACTTAGAGAGAAATAGAACAAGAAAAGGCAAACCTCAGAATTCTATAGATATGCTCACGTTTAAAGTCAGAAAGGAGAAACTAATGCATATTATTGCTCCTTACACTTAGCTGTTCCCCTTTCGCTAATTCCCCTGTTATCCTTTTGTGTTTTCAGAAGTGTTCTCCCTTCCCTTCCTTCAACAAAGCTATTACACCTTCAAGAACGACACCCTCTTATTTCATTCTCAAGTATGTATATTAAAGGAAGGCAAAATTTGAGTGTTTCACCCAGGTTACATCCATCTCAGAAGCTCAATACTTTACTGCTTTTTAATTGAGTAATTTATTTTGCTTATCTTTACACTTCGGCCACTTTGTGAGGGTTCTTACCTTCGATGCAGTTATTGAAACAAAACTATATGTTTTCCAAAATGTACCTCTGCATTCTATTAGCGTTAGTTTGTTCACCGCATCAAAAGATAGCATCGTACATTTTACTTCATTCTGCTATTGTATCAGAGTAAACACGAGATCTATGCAGATCTGTCCCAGCTCCATCAAAAGAATAGATGTAATTGTCAATAACAGACAAGCGGATTAATTCTTGACCATACAATACGATTTGAAAAAAATATAGACCAAATTAAGGAGGTTATAAGGAAGGGGAAAAAACTACGCCATGAGCCTTGCATTCCTTATTTAATAGAAAAATACCAAATTTTAAACTGGTCTACTTTTTGCCACTCGTGGAGTGGTTACTAGTTTTACTGTTATGTTCCGACGCTTCGCATTTGATTTTGTGATTTGGAAGTGATATAGAAGACGTAGATTTACAAATTACCCGTGATTCTTTGTACATTTTACAGAATCATTTGTACAGCACACTAAATTAAATAAATGAATAAACAAATAATTGTAAAATGATTAGGAGTCCTACTTCCAAGTTTTATGGTAATTTTCTAAATTATTACACTTTATCTGTCCAATATCTCTGTACGCTAAACATTTTTAACGTTTAATATTCATATTTAAAATTGTTTTTTTTCTTTCTACAGATTTATTAGCAGGCTGCGTTTTTATGACAAACCTAAAATAGGAGAGCTATTCGACTAATGAATTTTCTTTCTCTTATAGACAATCATACAATGTAATCGTCATCCTGCACGTACCATTTGCTCCTGAGAGCCTCTAATGTAATTAGGTTGCAATTGATTCTTGGATATTGATAATGATAATGGGCTTTTACAAATTATGTATACTAATATAATAAAACTATAACCGTTGTGAATATGTCCGAGCTGCTTTTAATAGCAAGAATGTACATACTGTTTATGTGTGCTGTTCTATTGCATATCTCACACCTGCGTCTCCAAGGGGTGAGGTTAGTGTCACACAAAACATATATTTAACTTTTATTATCTTTTGTAAATTATTATACACAGAAATATGTAAGCATAATGCTCCTAAAAGGGTCATTTATTGCAAAAATCCAATATGTTGAATACTTAAGAAGTTAGCACTTGTTTGTTCTTATTCCTTGACTAAACTGATTCAAGTTACTGTAGAATGAGTTGATAAAATTATTAGTTTCAATTTTTGTTGCTCTATCTTCTATTCGTATTTATTGAATTGATACACATTCCAGGTAGTCACAAAAACTGTAAATCTGATCAGAATAAGGAGGAGATGCACGTTTGTGTAGACTCTGTTACAGTTTTAATCAAGCCTTAATATAACACCCCAGAAAAACTAATTTTACCATTGGTTTACACAATTTCACGTGAAATATAATTTTCAGAGAGGGTGAGGATTCCGCGAAAGAGCGAAAAGGGGAAGAGAAAGAGTAGAACAGAAGAAAGGGAAAGAGACACCCATGTAGGTGTGCAAAATAGAGGGGAGAAATAAATAGAAAAAGTGAGAATGCTGGAGAGAGATAGATACTTTCTGCAATTAAACTTATAATTAACATCTCTTGAACAGTTCCAGGATACCACGTTTTTAATGAACAGGCGAGCAAAATATTTGTGTAATTCTTTATATGAACACTTCAACTTAGCTGTATCTATATGCACTGAATAATTTATAGCTAGAAGTAGTCCTGTAATAACATGAATACCTAAACTAACATGTGCAGAGCCTGGTTTCTACTGCGATTTTATGAAGAGAGATGCCGAAACTGTCCACCGTCGTTGTCCATACATATTTGGCACCTCTTTAAGAAATTGTCCATCATTCACGGTAGTTCACGTTGAGGAATGCTGGCAATTTCCCAGCAGATATTTTGTTTTAATTCTTTCAGAGCATTTGGTTTCTTGTACACTTTATGGCAAATTAACCCAGAGAAAGAAATCGCAGGGAGTTAAGTTTGAGGAGGGGGGACACTTCTACTTTGCCTTGAGCTCTTCGGAGTCATTGAAAAAAGGCAAAATCATGTTCCCTATCTGTTAATTCTCTAAAAATGGGCGGGGGGAATTGTATTCACATATGTACGGACGTCAACTGTTGACCCGAAAAAAATTGGCCCTATAACTCAGTGTGTAAATTTGTTCATGAAGTACCTATTGCTTTATGACGAAAAAATATAGTATATATTGCGTTCATCAGTGATGAAAGATTTCTCAGAGTGGTAGTCAGTTTCAGCATCTTCTTCCATAAAGTTAGTAAGTAAAGACTTTAAAAGTAATTTAAATATGGTTTCATCCGCGCCTTTCTATGATGGAGGCAGACGGCAACGAGCGCCGAGGATGCTGACAGGCAAAACGCCGCCCAGCCCGTTCGGAACTTTTTTATTCTTCCAATAGTATGAAGTGGGCTGAACATATAGTCAAATATTGAAAATAGGCTCGCTTGAAATTCTTTACTTTTTCCACCAGACAGCTAAATGGCAACGGATCGTCAATAACTCGGGAAGTACTGAAAAATTCAAACCTATATCGAGTATCTTGGAATTAATTGATGCTTCAAAAGTATTTTAAATTAAATGCGTATCTTAAATAAATCTGCTTACTTTCTGAAGTAGTTTTTTCCTCGTATGATTTAGGAGTTATACATTGATAAGGGGTTCAGAATGAAGAGGATCTCATGGGTAATCAGTGGAAAATTCAAGATATGCTATTGCTCAGTTTATCTGTATGTTGTGCTAATTAAAGACACTTCAAAAATAAAAAGTAACGAACTGTTTTTCAAGTAAAGGTTAAGTTGGGATGGGAGAGTTGTCTCAAAAGTCTTCGTGTGGTGTAATTGCACTTAAACACGAAATTCAGTATTGATTGTACTTTTAGTTATTTGATGTTTTTACTTTATTTAATTTTATTTTTGATTGTGAGAGCGCAGAATAACGTATTTCTGCTGAAATTGCAATGTTGAATATTTGAATGAAAGGAGTACTCGTAGTAGGTATTGGGAAGCAGACTAATTGGTAAACCCTGAAACTATGTAAAAATGAACATTATAAGTTTTTCAGAATTTCTTTAATAGGGACAAATAACGAATTATCCAAAATTTAAAGCGCTTACTGGAAGCAGATTTATGTCTTTCGTGAATGAATCCAGTAATTTGAAGCTCTCCTAAATTACGTAAACCTCGTAAAATTCACTTGTGGTGCTCCAATGTTTATAATTCTGTTCTCGTGCTTATCAAATTTCTCGTTCCACTACGTTTCTTTCAGTTTATTGGGTTTTACATTTCTCGCTTCTTCATTTATTCAATGAGGCCATCGATTCTTCGAGGTTTATAAACAAGGGCGCTGATCTCCTCTCGTGGTTGGATTTAACGGAGTAAAAACACTGAATCACGATACATCGAAGCTTGTTTCGCAATTCTGTATGAATAGCGTCATATTTTATTTTTTAATTTCCATTGCTTTCTTTGGAAATATGGGAGATTATAGTGCTATAGAAAACACGAAATGAAACCACACAGAAAAAATAAATTGGTCGATATTCAGAAGACTTGGTTGAATAACGATAGGGGTGCATTCATCATATTTAAAAGGGCTCTCGTGAGCAACGGCAATATGGCTAATATACACGAATTCCTGTACTACCTTTTTTTAGTGCATACACATTTTGGTCAGATTTGCTTTCTTTAAAATTTCCGTATGTTTTCGGAAATGTTGAAATCAATTGTACTAGATATCTGCATCAGAGGGGAAAAAAGTGAATTTGTTATGGAAGACACAAAACTCAATGGCGGATGATAGATGACTACTACTATTCTCTTCCCTGTTGTGCTAATGATATTTATGCCATTGACTTTATAACTTGATTTGACAGCATGTTTAACTACGGAACACCGTAAGTCGTAGCAAGCCTCATGTTAGATTTTGTGTTGGCCAACTGCACCCACCATCCGCCGCCCGCCGTCCGCCGCCCGCCATTAAATTTTCTGTCAACCGTAATTTTCTTATGGGGATAAGACATATGCTTCCTTAAAAATTCTTTTCAGTTTTGAACAGCAATATATATTCATTTTCGTGACTTAATCCTTTAACTTTATCTCCCATTATAACTTCGCATTATTTTCTAAGTACGAGTACTATAGTTAGTGATTCCCCTATTCGCATAAGGTCATTCAGGATACATCTTTAACTAAAATTATCTCAAAATAAACAATATGAACTCCGTTACATACATGGTACAACAGTTAACATATTGTAAATCAGTTTTTGTTACTAGTGACCGACGAGGATAGCATATGGTTCACATAACTTTCTAGCTCTTTTACAAGCTATTCTCTCAAAAGCTTATTCTCTGTCTACTTCTTTTTAATATACATAATCTTCCGTTTTACATTTACATATTGTGACGTCGAGTTCGGCGCACAACAAAGGAGGGTTAGAGTCAAGCTACTTCCCACCACATACCGGACTGGCGAACGGGCGAAGGCGTTCAAGGTCAGGTTGCCTCACGCAACTGTTTGTGTAGGTTACGAGAGCACAGAATAGTTGTGAGTTGCAAGGTCGCGACGAATTGTAAATTGTGTTAACGACCAATTGTGTTTTTTTATGATTCAATTTTAATGGAAATAAGGTGACAGATAAGTAACTGGACCTGTCATTTGTCACAGCATGAACCATTTTAAAAGGTTAGAAAGGAACCATGTAAAGTGAACTTTAAAATGGGAAATTTTGTTGAAAATATTCCCTTGACATGCTTAGTGCCTGTCTTAAGTATAATGTTGCTATTTTACCGACTTTTCATTTATGAATTAGAGTATGCAAACAGACTGACGCATATTTTTCCAAAATAACTCCTTATGCCTTAAACACATGTTTGTGATAAAATATCGATAATATCTAGTGCTATATACAGATGGGGATGAAATAAAAAATACAAATTTCGTTTAAAGAGCTATAAAGGAACGACAGCATTACGGGTAGCCGAGGTCGTTCAGGCTTCACTTCGGTGAACGGGAGGTCCGCAACTGAAGTCCTGGTCGTAACAGCTTGCTCCCATATTTTTTTCAGTACTCATAATTGTAAACTTCCGTGTATATATATTTTAAACCGGACCGTGAACTTTTCCTTACCGAACTTCTTCCTTTTATCATTTCATTTCCTTTAGCACTCGAGTCCACCGCTTGTGGTGTTATGTGCAGTAACAGGTGTTGAATACTATTAAAACAAAGAAGGAATCAGGAGAGACCCTTAGGGCACTTTCCTTTGCGAACATATGAAGTGCATTGTAAGTTATTGCACGATTAAAATAACCACTTTTCATATTTTACACTTGAAAGAGTAACTTCGTAATTGGAATCAACACAAGGTTTCTAAATTCTCTGCTTGTATAGCTGTATATAGAGAAACTAGTCGTGTTCATACGATACTATGCACTCTTTCCAGAAAGTATGGTAAAATGTATGTAATAAATAATTATTTAGTGCATATTTAGCATCAATGCGGAACTTCTGTGCAATGAATATTGAACAGCTAGAGAACTGGTATGGTCCTAGCGTACTGAACTCCAAATAACTCAAGTGCTTATTTACTATCAATAAAGAAAATAAATTGACTTCTGCTGCGTCGTAAATATAGGTGAATTAGTAATATACTATTGTGTGCTTGGCGAAGCGTAAAGTTATGTGTTTATGAAGCCTCAATACAATTTTATCTGCAATGACAAGTGAGTGTACACAACAAAGACAGATGTTTATTCCAGGATCGTTATACCGGAACGGCCCATAAAATGTAGGAATGGCTGTTTTAGGGCTGCTCTTGCCGGAGAACGCTAAAAATAATAGAAAAATAGCTTAAAATAAATCGTTATTTATTGAATGACACACACACACACACACACACACACACACACACACACACACACACACACACACACACACATAACCCGCAACTACCAATAACTATAGGCATTTAATAGCAAAAGTATCAGAATATAGTTGCAATGGATTACTTTTAAAATTAGCGTCAAGAGTTCTAATTAATACACGTTATTTGCGGATTAATCATTTGAAAAGCAGAGTGACAAGTTGAATTTAAACTCTTATCATGATTATGAATATTATTATTATTATTATTATTATTATTATTATTATTATTATTATTATTATTATTATTATTATTATTATTATTATTATTATTATTATTATTATTATTATTATTATTATTATTATTATTATTATTATTATTATTATTATTATTATTATTATTATTATTATTATTATTATTATTTAATGCATCTACATGACGTGCAACCCAACTCCCGTGCTGTGTCATACGTTTGTCATCTCTGGTCTGTTGGCTAACGACAAAGAGCAAGGGTAGTTTTTTTCTGGAGTTTCTAATTTAAAGATAAACGTAGCGAAGTTTTAAAACTATAATTCAAGCAGGGGAGTAGGTATACGGCGCTTTAGGTAGCTTGTTTTTGTTTGAAGCGTACATATTTGAAAGAGCACACATTTGAGAAAGCTTACAAAGAAACTCAAGATTTTAGAAAAGATATGTTCATAGAAAACCAATGGAAGTGGCTCTTGGTCTTTCCATTTCTATTCAGCATTCAGAGAAAGCCAGTAGAAGTAACTTCTACATGGAGCAGAGTAGCCAACTGAAAATCTGAATACATAATACCATAATGTGAGTATGTATGAACAATGACGGTTTTTATTTAAACACAAACATAAAGTTATTCAAAATAAAATAAAATAATGGAGTGAAAGTCATAACTAATGATTATGCACAGGAAAAGCAAAACTTCCCTGAAGACAAAACGTCGACAGGAGATAAATTTTGCAACTACATTCATTACAATTTGTATAATAATCCCAGATCCTCAATGATCTAAACAAAATAAGCAAGCATAGCCTTACTCACCATGAAGAGCCTTGAGGTAGGCCTTGCCCGCGTTTATTAACTGTCGTGCACCGGGGTTGAATTTGTCCAGTATATTCTGAAACAATCAACATTTCTGTAAGTTTCCAATAGCTACTAACAATTAAGTCTACAGTAAAACATATAAAATGAAGTAATCAGAATTTTTCTCTGTACACTACAATGGCTTAGAGCTTATTAAAATGTTTTCTCTTCTTCTATCCATTATCCCAAAGAGTGCGAAGAAAATGTTGATCTGGTAAAGGTGCATAATTTTATCATTCATTATAATAGGTTATGGAGTTGTGCTTCCTACATCCGCGTTATCTAACGTGCTGAGCAGCCTTTGGTGCTCAAGACTGAGATATTTAGACAGAGTAATATTAGCAAGTTTTTTTATTTGAATGGATTAAATCCAGAAGTAGTAAAGGACCTTTTAACTGTAGTGAATCGCCACGCAACACACATAAAATTAAACAAAATTATCGTTTAACTTAAGCAAACAGAGCTTAGTTATATGCAACTTGCGGAGGCAGCGTTCAAATGACTGTCGGAAATAGAGAAATATTTAGAAGTCACAGCGAAGGAAGAAGCTGGAAAGTATCCTTCGTCAAATGATGCTTTTACATTTGAAACTTACGTACATAAAATATTTTTTATGTGACTTACCCTAGAAATAAAAGCTGATGCAAATATTATATTTTAATCAGCTCTATATTTTACCTCATTTACCTCTCGCGATTTACTACTTTTGCAAAATTCATTCATAATGTATTTTAGTACAAAAGCTATTTACCGAAAATTCAAGGTATACATTTTATCACATATAAAAATATCTGAAACATCCTTATAATTATTTTGAGAAGCTGAAATACAATGAAAAAGCTTTCCATGTGAGGGACAGATTGGAGTGAGGAAATTTTCTTGTAACTTTTCATATCATAGATTTGGAAGATATGAACCTAAGGTTTGGTAGTTTACCTTCAGTATTTGCTTTCTCTATTACGCACAGAGTCAATAGAGAAGATATGGCATTCCACCAAAATGTTGATACCGAGATTTCAATGAAAACAGACGTTTTGAGGTTCCCTAAATCCTAAAAATCATTTTAGAAAAAGCCTCCGGGTGTGTGTATGTGTGCGCGTGCGTGTGTCTAAACAGCTAAAACTCAAAAACAAAAAGCTGGCTAAATACAAAACTTAAAATTTTGGTTTAACATTTTTCAAGGATGTGACTCCAAGGTTTTCAACACAATTATCCCACCCCAGCCAGTGCTTCGGAAGGAACATGTTCGAAAATTTTGGTTTTCTCAAAATTGGCCCGAACAACTTTGATTAAAATACCATATGTTTAAGATCCTTTTATGGAAAATGCATATTTTGAATTTTCTGGTAATGTCCTCAGAAGTTATCTTTATTCTGGGTTACTTTCCACAACTAGTAAGCCGTAGAAGATAGACAAAATCTTAACTGCACAGAAAATGTAATCTTATTAAAGACAATTTAGGTGTCTGTTTTCTTTCTTTTTCCATTCTTTTATTGTGAGTGGCCATTTTCAAGATATTCCTTGTTATTTTTTTGAATTTCCCAATACTTACGTTTTCCTCGATTGGGAAGTGGTTATTCGTTTTTTCCTTCCTCTTGGCCATGCAAATTTCAAAGGCATCACATAGCAACCCGCATTTTAAAAATTTGACTATCGCTTAAAGCCTACTATATTGCAATATCCCCGTTGTACCTACAAGAAAATTAGGAATCAGATAATTTCTGCAAATGTTTATCCCGATTAACAGAAGCAGAGAAATATCCAAGGTTTGTAAAAGTAGTTGGTAAATACTAGAGAATTTCATGACAGTCCAACATATCAGATTCTTAGAAAGAGGTCCGTGAGAGGGTGTCTGCAAATAAATCTCAGTTCCTGAACAAGGCCATGGGATTTGTAATAGCCGAAACTTCGAATTGTATTAATTTAACATCTCATTTGACACTCATCTCCCTTGAAGCCATAATTAGCACTTAAAAATAAAGTTAGTTAAATATTAAACTTGACATTTGAATTCAAGATCTTCCTAGAATCAGAATTTCAACAAAATCCTCTCAGCGTTATTACACATTGCATGGAAGAACTTTCCTTATTTAGTCATAATGCGTGGAAAGTAATTCTAAATATTTTGATTAAAGAGTAGCGCACACATTTAATATATCTCTGATATGAGAAATACAATTACGTTTTATATTTTTATCTCTTGGCCAAGACGATTGTGCCTTTTTTTTTTGTGCTTTGGGCATGACAGTTTTAGGGTGCAATGCCAGGCTTCCTCTACCTACCATGAGAATGGTGGAGAATGTAATAAATTAATTTAATTTTCTACTTTTATCATAAAAACATATGTGACTTTCATTACTGGACTTATATTTCCAATATCAGAGCTTCTATTCACCAGGTTTAACCTACTCACATTGGCTATAGTGTTGTATTAATTTACACATTTATTATTAAACCTGCTTTATATTAAATAGAAAGTTGCACAAATGGTTTTATTACTAATTTAATCGTAGGTACGTGGAAATTAGGCTTAGGCGATAGTCAAACATTTTTAAGAGTGTTTCGATATATGATGGTTTCAGTAAAGGTTAATGCTTTATGTTTATTTGGAATAAAACGAGATTTGCGCTTTTGTGTAATAAGTCTGCATCTCTTGTGGTTTACTCGTACAACAATCATTCAGAATGGTAGAGGTCTTCACAGATTTTGCCCAGAGAATTCAAGATATAAATTTTGTTTGTCATGAAAACGTCTTAAAGATGTGGTCTTATAATAAAGATAATTAAGAGCCATTTTTAATAAAATTGAAATTAATGAACATTTTTATGTAAAGGTACCTTGGGATAGGAAATTGTCATTCTCATCATGGGTTCAGATAACCTCAAAACATGTGTTTACGGCGAAATCTTGGTATAGATACTTTTGCTGGAATTTAATAAATGCTTCCTTTGCTTCTCTTAGTGCGTAGTAGAGAAAGTTAAAATGCTACTAGTGAGAAGGATTTTCTTTTTCCGTTAGAATAGTTGCTATTAAAAACCTTGCCAATTTAAATATGCGTTGTACGGTGTCAGTAATATTTGTCCACAACCCTCCTCCACTGCTAATGAAAACTAAAAGAGCTGAAACTGATTAAGGGTTCGAATTCACATTATTTAAGCTGTGGTGCTCGCGAAATGAACTTCGGACATTTGGTTTTGCATCAATAGTTTTGACAATAGCGGATGTCACATATTGCACCCGTGGGCGATGAACGAAAAATTGTTGAAAATAATTCGATAGCGTTATGTGCTGCGAGTGAACAGAACACCCTTGTTTGACCTTTTACATGTGGTCTGGTGGAATTCGTTCCTTTGATGTGGACACACTGCGAGTATCGATATGCAAGGCTCACTTCACACTGCTGTTTGCCGTACCACGAACGCGCGGTTGCAGCACCATAAATGTTCCTGCTTCGATACGTAAGGATGGCAATGATTATTTCTTACCCTGACAAGATGTAAAAAATAAACATAACATAAAGAAACATATATTGAAGAAAATAACTGTAGTGGTTTTCTCATGCGCCTGGACGTCATGCGACGTCGAAAGGATTTTTCACTATACAAATCACTTTTCACTGATAGACGCAGGAGTTTTACAGGCAAATCTCAGGACGATCTTCCCCGTGTACTGTAACTTTCTTCAATAAAGTAAGAGTTCTGTGAAACTCTTATATTTGCGCGTGTTTATTTCTGCTTAATTTCATGTTTACGTATTTTCATGTTTCGTGCTTATTTGCTTGCTTATTTTACTATTTTATTGTGCTTAGAAATCCGGGCTTTAGTTATTAGTGACCTCAACAGTCATCTCGAGCGCTAGTCGCTCTGCTTTACCTCTCCCAACAACCTGTCCCGCGAGAAAATAAACACGTATGACGTATGAGTGTGTTAAGCTACTTGGAGCTACTAGCCTATCTGGAAACATTTTTTAATTACTAAAATTATTCGTCTCCAAATGCAGTACATATTGATGTAATGTTGTTCATTACGTTATCCCTAACATCCTGTATATTATTTGAAACATATGCACGGGCTCACGAGGAAAAATGGGTGACCTAACATTTTCAAGTGTATTGACTAAAATGTGGGAATATTTAACGTCATCAGTAATGTTTTGGAAACGATTAAATTCACAAAAAATTATTTAATGCAAATGATTGTTACGCCATGTTTTTAATTCTATCTAATATATTCTAGCTTTTCTGTATAACATCTACATACGGTATTAATGTACCAATTACCGTGAACTCGTATTAAATGACACTGCAAGAGTTCATATCCGTCAACCTTTAGTAAAATCCTTTCTATAAATATGTGTCATTTACATATAATTCAAAACACACATTCTATAAGAGCCAATAATTTTGAAACTAAAATTTTCATAAAATAATCCAACTGATATTTGAGACAACATTTTAAAGTTTTGAATGCAAGAGGTTGTTGGTTTAGAGGAATTCCTTTACAACCTTTGTCTTGAATATTTCAAAACTTGCTTTATTTAAGCGTGAAATTTCGTATTTATACAACCGTTCGTCTTTGCAGACATGAACATCAATAGTGGCTTATCGACTGCCGTAGGGGATGGGGTACTAAGAACAGTAATTTCGGTTCCTCCTTCAGTGGTGTAAAGTTGGATTCATTCTAATAAGCATGATTGAAATATGTAACATGGGGCTTGGGCGGTGCTCCACGCATTCTAAATCTAATTGCATCACTGAAAAAGTTGCAACGTTTTTTGTAATATTATATAATTATATAAAAGGTTTTGCTTACTCTCTACTCTACTACGTATAGTAAGTAGAGGAAGTATTGTATTCCACCCAAAAGCTCGATGTCGAGATTTCACTGGATATATACGTTTTGAGGCCCCCTGAATCCAAATAAGCAGTTTTAGAAAATGGTCTATGTGTGTGTCGTATGTCTGTCAGACTGTGGACAGCATAACCCAAAAACGAATAGTCGCTTAAAAACCAAAGTTGATATTTAAGTTTAATATCCTTTAATGATGCGACAGGAAGATTTTGAAGAAAATTCCTCCACCCTAAACTACTCTTCACTTGGAAAATTTGTCGAAAATTTTGAGTTTCTCGAAAATGGCTCTAACGGTTTTGATTAAAATGTCATATGTTTTAGATATTTTTATGGCAAATGAATTTTATGGTTATAGCCCATGTAGTCCTGCTTACTCTGGATGACTTTTGTATAACTCTTAAACCGTAAGACATAGACTAAATCTTACTCTACAATAACTGTAGATCTCGTTAAAACACACAATTAATTTAGGTCCAAATAATTTTTTTTTTTTTTTTTTTTTTTTTTTGTACATTGAACCATTTCGGATATATTTGTGTGAGTTTTAGATCACTTGTACTTTCGTCAAATGGAAGATCGTTATTAATTTTTTATATCTTAGCTGTGCAACAAAGAGAACGGAATATCAAACGTTTAAAAGATTTGACTACCGCTCAAAGCCCACTGTATTCTTATATTCCCCATGCACCTACAAGGAAATAAGGAATAATTTCTGTAAATGTTTATCTCAACCACTAAGAAGAAGATATAGGAATAAGAGTTTGTAAGAACGATTAGTACAAGAGTAGAAAGTCACGTGAGTGCAACACATCAGATTTTTAATTATTAATATGAGCACTACATACACATAAAGCAACATTTAAAAGGAATTCTTTCCCTTGAAAGTGAGATTTATATTCTATATAGCTACTGTAAATAAGTTACATATTTACATATTGTGGCAACTATGGGTCTCAAATAGCGCATAGGGGGCCCTGATCAACTGACCCACCGATTAAAACTACTGTTTTGTGTATTAACGACAGTGATTTACGCGCGTGTGTATGCTTGCGTGCGTGTGCATATGTGTGTTAACTGATCTTAAAAATAACGTCTTAAAGACATAGGCAGTCCACAAAACCTACCTTTTAAATTATAAGTCCATAGTTGCGCTTAAAACATCAGCGTTAAGATACCCCAGTCCTCCAATTTACCCTTCCATCTCAGGCAATGAGAAACATAAGACAAGCTGTTTTGCTTATGTTAAGCCACCATCGTTGACGATGACAAAACACATATAACTACTCGTGTGTATTACTTTAGGATTTCCTTTTGTGATCTTAAAGCTGCATTTAATACATCTTTTTTTGAAATGTGCTATTTTTATCGCAACATTGTTACCATAAAAAGGGGAATTAGTGCATAAAATGCAATTTACTTGTACCTATCGCTAGCCAGTAGTGACAGGGTTATAATATCAAGCTTCATTGTTTGAGAGGAATCACTTGTTCCGCATTGTCACCGAAGCTATTATTCCGCTGGGAAATTAATCAAAATGGATGCAGTACTTGATAGAAATCTCCAAACTGAATTTTTTAATAAGCCACTCCGCCTCCCTTTGACGTCAATATGAGGTAATAATACTTCAATCCGTCATCTACACTATTTTTATTGGAAGATACAAGATTACACGACATGGCACTGTAGTGAAGCATTTCAGTACGTTTTTTCACAATTTGCACCACAATTCACTATCTCCAAAAACCTGAGGGAAAAATGAAGGCAAAAACCACATAATAAGCACATTCAACGATAAAGCTTAAAGCGGATGTGAAATGTTTCCCCTTTTTGTGGTCCTTCCAAACTGAGCATCTAACGAGTTTGTAATTTTGCTAGTCAATTTTATGCATAAAATGTTACTCAGAAAATGAATATATTTTGCAGTTTTATTAGAAATACAAGTGAAAGGTAGAAACATTTTACTAATTCACTGAATAGAGGGAAGTTTAACACTCTTAACAAGGCTTAGAAGAATCTATTCAGTGCTGTGAAGCAGTGCTGGTTGTTTATAAACAATACTTTCACTATTAACATTAAGTTTATCTCTAATACACACACACAACACAACACAACACAATACAACACAACACACACACACACACACACACACACACACACACACACACACACACACACACACACACACACACACAAGGTAAGTCAGCTGCCTCTTATTTTCCAGTTTTCTGCAATCCGAATTTTATACTCTTACATGAAAACATCGGCTCCTATGCTGGTTCAATCCGAGTATTTACCATGAATGTGTTTGTTTACGCACTCGATGAAATTAATACCAATATACTGGAAATTACGCAGCTGGCGTTTGCACCACTACCAACTGTGGTTGGAATACCCTGCAAGTAGTAATTTTACCGTATAATATTCATAAATAACATCGGGGAACAATTATTATTTTTGAAGGTGTTATTTTAATTCGTAATTACTTCCTTTTCCATTTTATGATATTGTCGACTATTAGGATATCTCTCCCAGTACAGATGCTGAGCTGTTTATGCGTTGGCTCTTGCTTCTCCGTAGATAAAAAGCATATCATCTGTGGAAAACATTGTGAAGGTTTGCCACAAAATATCGCATGACAATATATGCGTGGAGAGTGTAGTTGGCATTCATAATAACGCACTACATCATGCCACTTCAATGGGGCTGGGGTAATTACATATGTTTTATTAAAAAATGGAGACAACCAAAAATGATTTAAATTGTAATGTGCTAAACCATCAGGGACTTTAACATTAGACTCGGTTTTCAAGTTTTGATGAGCATGAGAAAAAGATTTTACAATGCTGAGATCGATCCCGTGTTCCTGGAGTTAGTGCACAAGATACAGTCATATTCTATTCAGCTATTTGGAGGCTTGATTAAAAGCACGTTCCATAGAATATATGTGCTAGGTGCTATGTCACTGCCACGTCGCGACTTTTTGTGAGTAATTTGGCACTTTAAGACAACTTTAATCCTTTGCTGAGCATTTTAATATAATTACTTAAATGACAAAACTTATTATGCACGTTATTTGGGATGTACGAGACATAGTTTACGCCAATATATAATAATATGTGCATCTTGACTGTACGGGCCCATAGTTGATGAGGCGTGCCCCTAATTTGTTGCAGCTCTAATTACAAAAACCCGCCATATTCCTTTTAGTTGATAATATTAATGTAATCATATGATAGGTTCATTTTATGAGAGGCATTTACTGAATTAAATTGGTGTGCATACTCTCTTATAAAGTTTGTAAAATCGGCTGAAAATCCGGAATTTGCTCTCAGTAAGCGAGTTCCATGTTTTAGAGGTGTACTTTAGCGAAAAGTACGTCGTGTCCCTTATAGCGTTGTTTTTGAGCGTCTCTTGCGGTTTACCAGTTTACAAAATTCAGTCGAAATGAAGAGAGCTTCAGAGGTTACTCAAATAAAATATATGCTACTAGATATTCATTATCTTAACCTATTGAATTTTAATAAAATTTAATAGAATGGGAAATTATTTATAATGGAATAAAACAAAGGTAAAGAACTGGAAAGGCAGTACTAACAGAGTTGCAGCGGAGTTTAGTAAGTCAAGACTCTGTTGATAACAGTATCTAACCTTATCTCTGCTTGAGGCTAGAGAGTAGCAGCGGTATTCGTCTTCAGCTGAATTACAATACGATTCCGACTGCAGATTTCAGTTATGACAAACTTTTTAGTACAAAACAACTTACACAAATAATAATGCCGGCAAAAATTCTGTTGATGCATTCATACAACATTTAATTTTATTAATTTATTTGGAATCAATATGCTGCACAAATGCTAACTTTTAATGTAATATTTATGATACTTTAACTATAAACAAATTTTACATCTACACGTAGCAGCATTTTACACCCCGCAATTCAATATCTGTTAGCTTTACTTATAAACGTAAAGGAAATATTCAGCTTTTTAACGTACTCTGTGCATGTTCTTGATTGCAATGCGGCCAATGTATTTGAAACTGTCGATAAATTCTAGAGAACTTCAAAATCACGTCATTCGCTTAGTAAATCTATTAAGTGACTAATAGTGGCGCAACAATCCTTACCGCCCAGCCGCTGCGTCCCCCACCTATGGCCATCAAGGTTTATGAGTGACTTGCAGTACTGTAAGGTAGGACGTTTCAGCTCTCCGTCCAGTATATGCGGTTTTTGCAACCAGGGACCACTACTTCTCAATCAAGTAGCTCCTCAATTGGTCCCTTAGGGACCTATTAAGGCTGAGTGCATCCGGACGAGATCTCCCAACGGAAGAAAATCCCCAGACCCTTACGGTAGTCGAACCCGAGCCTCCCGCTTGATAACCAGCTGTGCTCTCATCCAATCAGAACCTTCCAAGAGTAAAATGTAATACATTAAGTAATAGATAATAGCAAAAGATTCTCTTCAACCTGAATAGTGTTATAAATAGTTCGTATTTTCAAAAGAGGCGATTGCCAAAGAGAATAATTTTTCATTAATTAATGCCTAATGACTAATTAGTTGTTATCTAAGCCATTATTACCCTAATAGTTTATGTTAGATGAGCTAGGGATGTATAGGGCTATTTCACGTTTACAACAAATCAATTTTCCTATATTATCCTACATTAGTAATATTGTGATCTAACATCACGTAAAATTGATAGATTTATATCCATAACACATTGTATAAAATATTAAAGGGTATTGTCTCTATATGCCTGTATGACACCATAACTGCAAATCTGGTAGATAGTCAAAGCACCATTCACTTCACTCAGTAGGGCTCTACTCGCTCAAGTTATATGAGGAACTCCTTATGTTGATTCTCCTACAAAATAATTCACTTTGGCAGCCGTTTACTCTGTCCCTGAATGTCGGCATTAGAACGCTGAAATTTAATAAACACCTTACTGAGAAGGCAATTGGATTGCGGTGCTCCAGATAAAATTTCTCCACTTTGTAGCGAGCTATCCTTTGCAATGCCGTCTTGAATGGCATTATTAAATGAAGAAAGGCATTCTCAACTTCGCAAGAAGCAACTCTCACCCTTTGCACAATGGCAAGTTTCTCTCACAATTTCTTCACAAAGCACATTTGGAATACGCCTCAGAGATTCCACTTCTGCCCTCTTTCCTCAAGCGTTTTGTTTTTTCCTTGCAAACTTGTTCCTCTCAACAGACATCTTTCGAAAGTTATGGATCGAAAAGTTGCTACTATTTCCAACTGTTGCATTAATTTAACAAAATAAGGAAATATGATTTTAAATGTTCATATATGAAAACTAAAGAAACTTTGCCTCAAGCTTATTTCTGATATAAATGTAGAGCATCTACTAGAGCGAGATGATTCAGGTAATAGCGCCTGTGGCCCCCATTCGGAAGGTCACAGATTCGATCTCCGTGGTCGATCCACGGGTTTTTTTCGGAGGTCACCAAGCGAATGCTGGGAAGGATTTCCACATCTTCCGAATTTCATTTCACTGTCATCCCGTTAGATTTCATCTTTGTGATGCATTCTTCAAAGCTGCTAGACTTATATACGAAATGTGGTATTCATCCCATTTTTACTTTCTGTACTGGTAAGTAGAGCAAGTATTGTATTCCACCGAGAATTCATCGGAAATATATGTTTTGAGGCCCTCTGAATCCAAAAAAAAAAAAAATCATTTTTGGAAAAAGGTCCGCGTATGTGTGCCAGTATGTCTGTCGGTCAGTCTGTGGACAGCATAATTAAAAAACGAAAAGTCGGTTAAAAACCAAAGTTGGTATTTAAGTTTAATGTCTTTCAAGGACGCGACATGAAGCTTTTGAAGAAAATAGCCCCACCCTAAACTACCCTTTACATGGAAAAGTTTTCGAAAATTTTTATTTTCTTGAAAATTGCTCACACGATTTCGATTAAAATGCCATACGTTTGAGATATTTTTATGACAAATGAAATGTATATTTTGAATTTTGTGGCTATAGCTTATATAGTCCTGTTTATTCTGGATGAGTTTTGAATAACTCGTAAACCGTAAGAAATAGACAAAATCTTATCGCACAAGAAATGTAGATCTTGCTAAAATACACAATTTATGTCTCGATAAATCTTTTTGTAGATTCAACCATTTCGGAGATATTCCTTGTTTTGTGTGTCAGTTTCGGAAAACAACTTTCGTGCAATGGAATATCATTCTTCATTTTTTATATACTAAGAATGCAAAGAGACAGGATCTCAAAGCTTTAAAACATTTGACTATTGCTCAAAGCCTACTGTATTTCAATATTCCCCTTGCACATACAAGGAAATAAGCAATAAGATAATTTGTATACATATTTATCTCAACTAACACGAAGAAAATATAGGAATAAGAGTTTGTAAGAATGGTTAATACAAGAGTAGAGAAAGTCATGTGAGTGCAACACATCAGATTTTTCACTTTTAATTTCACTACCACGTAGAAGTAAGTGGGAGTAGGGATTATCCTCCAACAAAAAAAATCGATATTGATTGCACTGGAAATACATGTTTTCAGCTCCACTGAAAAAATACCTTTTTAGAAAAATGTCAGCGCGTGCACTTGTGTGCGCGTGTCCGTGAACAGCATAAGTCAAAAACGAAATGTCGGATAAGTATCGAGCTTGATAATTAAGTTCAGCATCTTCCAAGTGTGCGAGACGAAGATTTTCGAGAAAATTTCCCTATCCCAGACCACACTTTACATGGAACATTTTAAAAAGTTTAATTTCTGCAAAAATGGATGTAACGATTTTGATCAAAATACCGACAATACTGACAAGTAATGCACGTATTTCACAATAATGTATAAATGTGTTTTAATTCCTGAGTATTTCACTTAGAGGTTAGAAAGAATAGCCCATTGCATCTACCTAGGAAGTGTAAACTTGTAACTGCAGGTGTGTTAAGTTGCCTACACATGCTGGATTCACTCTATCTTCAATCACCCTACCTCACATAAATGTAATCAACATACCGATTTTAACGACACTCGCCGTGTAGATAAAACTAAACGGATGTAGAGGGAACAGCATTTTAATCTCCTCGATCCGTGCACTGCAATTTTGTACCAGAATTGGGGCATCGGGGTAATAATAGTTGCCCTTTGGAGGGGGCGGGGGGAGGCACTTTGCTCCGGATGGGATGAATGTACAAAATACGGGTGTTAAGGGCGTGGTTATGCCGGCTTATGACCATCACTCATTCCTAACGAAACAATAAATTTGAATTCATTCAAAACTCGTTTACAAAATTAGATTTTCGGCAACCCGCATAAAACAGAGCCGCCATTAAAATCAACAGCCACATACGAGACGCAAAATTATCTGCCCGCCAGATATTCAAAGCACACAGGATGAAAACAAATTATTGACAGAAATACATGGAGATTGCAGAGTGTCTCTAATACTCGGATTTTGTACGATATCAATACGCGATATGTATCGCACAATTATTTACAAAAGACAGACAAAATATACAACCAAACATGATATTAAAAAGTTTCATTTTATTTCCCAAAATTGTAGCAGAGAGAGAACAGATTCGTATACAATAGCGAGTTTTTCTCTCCCTTTCCATCACAAATTTGTCCGTGAATTTTGAAAAGGCTTTTTCAAAGATTGACTTTTTCTATCAATAGGCTTATTTTAATTCCTTTTGAACCAATTGCAATAGTTTCAATGTCATGGTCATACTTGATGAGAGTGTAACTATGATTAATTAACAATTTAATAAACAATCTATTGGTCCAAAATACTAGTAGGTATATCATATCATATATGTAGTAGATGGAAAAAATATATTTATGCATTTGTTTCGGTTCATGTTATAACATCAGCTTCAAAAAATAAATAATCTATGTTTTGTAAAGAGAGTACATTAGAAGGTAGCGTTTTAATATAAGACTAACAATTGACATTTGTTGTATTGTTATTTTCTGGTAGCGGATACATTTTAATTGTTGCTTTAAATAGCTTCATTTAGTTTCCGGTAATCTTGCAAAAATGTAAATTTATTTTAATAAAATGTCTTATTTTATTGATATATATACACATACACGCCACATACACACACACAAACACACACACACACACACCCACACACACACACACACACACGGTGTCCCAAAGAACCACCGACAACGCTTAGATGTTGTGCGGAACGGCAAACTGATCGGTTTTCAAATAGGAACCTCTGTCCGCAAATGCACGGTTTGGACGCTGTAGCGCATCGAAGTATGAGATGGGTGTACGTTTACATTTCGTCAATAAACCCAACTATACTTCAAACTGACTTCGAACTGTGTAGCCCCTAAGGCATTGCAGAGCCTATATCGGTGTTGGCGAGTCTCATGCACATGACCAAATACGTGCGGTTGTCTTTGAAGATTTTCAATTGCTTAGCGGACTCGAGCCTTAAGGCCCCTCGCTCACGTTACAGGAGTGTCATGCACCATACTCTTCATACAACTGAGAGATGTCAGGTCTGGCTACCATGCTGGCCACTCGTCCGATATGACACAATATTGGAGGACGTTAGTTAAAAAAAATGCTTGCCATGGAACTGGTCCACCTCTACCAATTCAAATTGAATATGCAACGTTGAGATGATTCCGCACATTTACATCAGATTACGCTGGAGCTCAACTCGGCCATTTCAACAGCTGTGTACTGGTACGTGCCGTACTGCTGTTAAAAAACGTTACTGTTCTGGAAATTTACACAAGTAACGCAGTAGGATGCACACTAAGGACTCTATGGACAAATTTAACGAATGCGCAAGAATGTCATTATGATCAGGCTGTTCACCCCAGTATATATATGGCTAAAGAGTAACCAAGCATTAGAGAGGTTTGTTTTTGAGTTCCATGAATGCGTCAAAGCTAGGCCAAAAGTACGTGGAGACAAACCCCCTCCCCTCTTTCCCATAAAGCTGGACATCAGTACTCTTTATCTTTGTGAGCACATATGGTCATTATTGCTATACATATACAGCCGGCTCCAGATGTTTTCCGATGGACGAGAAGGTGTAGGGGAAAGAGACGAAACATTTTTTTTTCTGAATTACTTGCGCCTGGTCTGCTCGGTCCAGCGATGGATTCACCAGAGTTATTTATTTTTGTCTTTGTTTCTTTGATGTGTAGTCAGTGGGCAGCAAGCAAGAGGCGAAATAGTTAATTTTATTCTATCCAAACAAAAAAATCAGCACATTCTTTTCTGCACGTATTTAAAACAAGTAACGTTGCTTTTTGTGGTTGCATTAACGGATTTAAGGAAACATGTTTAAACAATTCCTTAAACAAAGATAATGCTATGATGTACTCGTTAATAATAATAATAATAATAATAATAATAATAATAATAATAATAATAATAATAATAATAATAATAATAATAATAATAATAATAATAATAATAATAACAATAAGAATAACAATAATAATAATAACAATAACAACAACAACAACAATAATAATAATAATAATAATAATAATAATAATAATAATAATAATAATAATAATAATAATAATAATAATAGTAATAATAGTAATAATAATAGTAATAATAATAGTAATAATAATAATAATAATAATAATAATAATAATAATAATAATAATAATAATAATAATAATAATAATAATAATAATAATAATAATAATAATAATAATAATAATAATAATAATAATAATAATAATAATAATAATAATAATAATAATAATAAATAATTAATAATAATAGTAAAAAAGATAAACCGATTCAGATTTAAAGGATGATAGGCAAGAAAGCTGAGGGAGAGAAGCTTCTAACCTACAGTGGTTGATGGCTCACAGTGTTTGAAACATGGTCTTTTGCGATTAGCAGTAGTTCTATTACTTGTGTTACGCTAAACTTTCTTTTCCTTTGAAGTTTTGTTTTCTTCCTATTTCCGACAGGCATTCAATGCTTTTAACTTCGATGTGAAATTTCAGATCAAATACACGATTCATGTTTGCTGAATAAAACCAATTTGTAAATTTTGCAGCGCGCATGCGTGTGTCTCCATGAATAGCTTAAAAAGTGGTATACTAAATTATTTAAACGCTTTAAATTTAATTAAATCATAAAGTGACCTGAGGCTCCTAAGGCCGAATATTTAGTTTCCATCCTCGCAGCGAGTTCGTTCTGGATTTATAAGGTTAATGTTGTTTCTTAAAGTGTAAGAGAAATGTTGGAATTATATTTTCTTTGGACTTACAAACACATTACGCCCCTCATCCTTGTAGACAGGTATGAGCTGGTGAGTTGACCTTTGAGACCACCTGGCATAACTAATAGATAAGCCATCCTAGCTTGGCCCCGCGCCTAGGAGCATGTGACTCGAAAAACATTTGAAGCCGGCTTTACAGCCTTGGAAAAAATTGAGCGCATGAGGAAGGTAGAATAAAAGTCCCACGGCATGTTCAGACGCAGTTTACACAGTAGATATGTCAAACATGCAGCTATTATTGATCGTCTCTGTTGCTTATGTTATCATCTGTCGGACACACAAATAGTCTGTGTCTTGAACCAGCACTTGCATTTGCATAAAAACTCGTGTGTGTGTGTGCGCGCGCTTAAATCGATGCTGTATGTAACCAAAATAAAAGATAAAAAAATAGCCCCAATCAAGTAAAAAACATTCAAATGGCAGGAAATACATTTCTGAGCACACAGATCTTGTCACCAAGGTAAATCGAATCACCGGTGATGATCACGAAAACAATGTCCGTTGTTAGCAGGGAAAGTGTTCATAAAACATACAGTTAATGCTATTAAAGCAGTAAATTCGTGTTCGCTGGTGCTCATGCCAAGCATACAGTTTTAATATACAGGGAACAGAGGTTTGTGTCTTATCCTGGCGACCACAGCTAACCTGGCTGCAGTGAAAGCAGGAAGGAAAATTAAATGAGCCCGCTGTAATGTGGTTAAGGTGAATGCAGCCCGTACACCTAGGTGTGTAACTACTTACAAGAGCACCGTGGCTCTAAGGCACGTGGCAAATACTTCAACAGTTTAAATGCACGCACTTCAAACAGATATTTCATGAATAAATATTTCAACTACTTATACATTATGGTGCTCTTATGCATTTTATATTTTCATTTACAGGGACTGCCTTGTCAGCGATCTAGCAATTTTATTAGAAAGACAAACAAAATTGTTAACATTTTGGTTAGTATACTCAAAAAGGTCTTTACCCACAACTAATGGACATTTTATTCTTAAATATTAAGGTATTCGATAAAATGTGACTCTGGTATCAACGTTAGATTCATCAAATATTTTCGCATTTGAATGAATTATACATTTTTCCTATGGTAAGATTTGTCTCATTATGATTTCAGAGTTATAGTTAATTACAAAATAATGGAGGAAAACTTATAGATTCAACATATTATCATGTTGGTATCACTAATATACCAGGTGGCCCACCAGAGCCGGCCCCAAGGTAAGTAGATAACCCTTCGTGCGTTAAAAGAGTTGCAGAGGTTCACGGCGGAAGAGAGGCCAGTGGCGTTGCTGTTTCTTAGTGGGACGTAAGGTAAGATTGCTTATCACCGAATTGCTGAAAAAGGCTATGTTTATAGTTAAATTTTATACATAAATTTATAGAATTAATGAGTGTACTTCTCTACCCTCAAGGTAAAACTAGAAGTACAATCTAAAGCAAACACGGCGCACGAAACTGTGTATTACTCATATTAGCAGTGTAGACAGACCCTGTTTGATGTAATCAAAACTTCAGGAGTACAAATGCTTCATATATATTGAATGGTAATGTGTTGTTAATGGACTGTTATTTCTAGAAATGATTTTGGATATTCCATACGTGAGCCTCTATGGATTAAAATAAACATTTCATTGATCAAATTTTATTTATGTGTTCGAAAAATGTTCATGTTTGTTGCAAAATAAGGCAATAAAATGTTTAAAATCTGGTGAGATCTTTAAGGGTGTGTTCATCAGCATCGATAAAATTATAATCAGCATCATCTCAAGTAGTCAGTATAAGCTTTTCGGTAAATGTTAACGTTACTATTACTGTACTGATACTTTGTTGCTAAAACTAACATTATAAGTTTATCTATTGCTGAAATTCTCCGAAAATAATCCCACTAACATCAGTTTTGCAAGAAATTAAGTACATTCTTAGCACTGTGCACCATTCTCAGCTTAGTCTCTCAGTGATATATTTATCATAAGCAGTGTTTGTCAATCACGAGTTGCATTTATTTCGATTATTTCATGAATTAAAGGGATGATATAGTCTGTGAAATGGTATTTAAATACCGTATTGTAATTACTAACCTCTTTAAAGATGCTTTACTGAAGCGAGTCAGCCATTTTTGACATTTAAACCTAGTGGCTCTGTTGCGTCAAATTACGTAAGCTGTTGCGCATCTCTAGGATAGCGCAGCTAGATTCTCTAACCTGATCATAATATAAGAAAAGCTGAGAAGGTAAAGTAAGTAAGAGAAGGTAATGAAATTTGATAATTTTTTCGCCAATGATAGCTGTCATTGGTTGAAATCTGAAATAGTTATGCACATGAACCCAAAACGCATGTTCAGAATCCAATATTATTTAAAGTGCGTACGGAATACCAAAAGGTTTCGAATATCAAAAAAAAAAAAAAAAAAAAAAAAAATCTCAATGGATGCTTCAACCAGCCCCTCATCATCCAAAATGCTACACCACTCATTATTTTACCTTAGCCCACCCTATCCTAATAGGGGAATAAGCACCCAGTGGTCTAGACACACTCCACCAACAGCAAATTTACAGCACAAAATAGAGACTCTCAACGGCAAAGAGCAGTTCGACTCGTACCAAATGACTTGCACTTTTAGGTCTGCATGCACAGGTGCACACACATGTACGCACACACATGCACACGCACACACATACACACACACATTGAGAGACACAACACACCCACCCACGATAATCACACAGTCACAATAACGCAGCCATCCACAATGAGCACACCACAAACACAACACAACACAACACAGCACAACAGACACAGCATCAGACACACACAACACGACACATACACCACACAACACACCATACACACCACTCACACATGCTAAGAAAAAGCAAAACCAGTCCGCGAAAGTTGTCCAATTAAAATAATATATAATATAATAAAACTAAAAATCTGCTACTGCTGCTTTTAGAGAGAAATAGACATACATGTTAGCACGTAATAATGTAATTACAATTTTTTATGTGAGAAAACCAGCTGTTAGAACTGTAAAAACAGAAGAAAGAAAGAACAAAGATAAAGGAAAAGTCAACTCTGTCATTCATGTGCTAAACTTACAAAACAAAGACAAAAACAATAGCTGTAGCACAGTTAAAATGACAAAGTATTAAAACACTAACTGTAGAGCTTAAAAATAGTTTCCAAATTAAAATGAATTTACAAACCGTTTCCTCTCTGCCCAAGCACGTACGAAGCATGTATGCCTACGGAACGTTCACTTATTAGGTATAATTTCATAAGTAGATTGTTTTCTGTGAAACTTAGAAATATAGGATGATGTAAAAATGATAGAACTAAACTGAGTGTGACTGTCCCTCACATATCTTGGAATTGCAATATTGGAGTTTTCATGTGGTGCTTTTCAATTATACTTAGCATTGGCAGTACATTATACAGGTCACTGTTTAAAAAAGCAGCACATTAAATCCATTAGGGCTCAGCTCGATGGATTAAAAACAGGCAGTCCCGGACTTTTTGAAACATTTTAGCACACCAAGCGAGCTGTTTTAAAACAGTGGCTGTCAAAACAAAACATGGAGGACGCGAAGCGTGTCCAGCCTCGAGGACTGAAAGGGTTCTCCGGTGGGAGAAACAGGTCAAAAAAGCTTAGAGAAAACTCTTAAAGCGAAACAAGATATCTGCTGCTGCGGAAATTATATTTGCACACCTAAGTATGTTTAATTCGGCTGAATCAACACCTTTGCTTGCGTTTTGTTTATTGATTAGGTACCTCTCTCTCTCTCTTTCTCTCTCTTTCTCTCTCTCGCTCTCTGCGAAAAGGCTATTTTCATTATTTGTCATAAATTCATCTGTGTGCAATAAAACTGCAAGTACAAACTTTCCGACAATTCTGAATTTAGGACAATTATAATGTAGCCACTATTAAGGAAATAGACATTTTAAAACATACCTTTTTTCCATTTTGTCTATTTCCTAATCATTCACGAAGAAATTTTAATGGAACCTGGCACATAGTATACGTTAGACTTTGATGTTGTGTACCATAAAAGAAAAAGACATTTAAAAATGTCTGGCCTTCTTTTGTCTTCTATGTAAAATTTTGCTTAACAGAAGGTTTATGCCTAATTTTAAATTATTATTTTTAAAAGTTTGATAGAATGAATGTTTAAAAATTCGGAGAAGTTTTCCTGTATAAACTAATTAGTTTCAAATATTATAATTCCGGATCTTTTATCATCTTCTCTAGTTACAATAGGAAACAAAGTTCGAACATTTAGGATGCTTTAATTTTCATTAAGTCTGCTGAAGAAACTTATTTTAAAAATAATAATTGGTTTATGTAATATATAGGATGCCAAAAAAAAAATACCGACAGCGCTTAATATGTTGTGCAGAATGGCAAACTGATCAGTTTTCGAACAGGAACCCCTGTCCGGAAGTACACGGTTTGGACGCTGAGCGTCGAAGTATGAGAACAAACGGCTGTGATAATTTGTTAACATTCGTTTTGGCATCGGAACGTGTGCAACCCTTTTTGCCTTCTGAGCATAATAACATTCCTGTGCATGCGCTAAATTCCTCCATAGGGTACTTGGCGCGCATCCTACTGCGTTACCTGTGTGATTTCCAGTACCGTGACGTTATTAACATAATTGTGACACGTACTGGGATGTGGTGTTTATATATGAGAGAACCTCAGTCAA
Source organism: Tenodera sinensis (assembly GCA_030765045.1). Taxonomy (NCBI): domain Eukaryota; kingdom Metazoa; phylum Arthropoda; class Insecta; order Mantodea; family Mantidae; genus Tenodera; species Tenodera sinensis. Next base: position 99,673,722 of record CM060963.1, on the reverse strand, counting down.
CACTTCAGACGCAGTTCAACCTCCACCAAGAAGTCTTCGACCACGCCACTGATGATGTCCACGCAGTTGAGGACGAAACATCTGGACCCTCTTACTCCAGCACAGCACGACAAATCAGCCCGGAAGATTCTTCTATAATTACCAATTCCACCGTGAAAGCTTACGCTTACTCAGTAAGTTATTTGCTCACAGAGGAAATTTACCAGATAATCCAATTAGTTTACTATTTAGAACATGGAATCAGGATAGTGGCGTATTTTGTTACAGTACTTTTAATTTCACTTTTTGCTAGCCTGATAGATAATAATTGAGAATAGGGTTGTTGATGGATCCTTCATTGTAATTTGTGGATTTCGTAAGTGTGTAAACAAGTTTTGATTTTAAGGTAGACATTGAAAGAGGAGAAAAGAAACAAGAAATACACAACTGCGAGAGACACAAAATACTTACGGAAAACTACATAAAGGAAAAGGACTGGCAACGTTCCAACGGCTTCACATGGGGTTTGGAGGGAATTCCGAGTTTTAGTCCTCTGATGAAGAAGCCAATATAAGCCAATAAGTGTATAATCCCATTTGGAGCGCTTTTAGCTCGTGTCTACGCTAACTAAAAGTACGTTCTCTTACATCTTGATTTTCTGCACCTATTGGGTATTTTTCTTGCAATAATTGGTATGAAACCGGCAGTTAAGTTAGGTGATTGCGCACAATGTCCTTTCCACTTGCTTAACCAGGCCAATATCACAAACTATAAAACTTTTACCTTAGCTTACAGAATCGAAGAAAAGTCAATACTTAGATGTTTTATTGCTATGCTTCGAAACGACTTAAGTGGTTTTAAGAATCGCGGAAAAGTTGAAATCAAAATTAATTTCTCTCCCAGTATTCTGTAAAAGAACCCAGAAAATTGCACTGAACAGTAATCGTTTACACGTCCTAGATACTTTGAAAATGTAGTTAAATATGACATTTAACTTGGTTTAATGCAAATAACCTGGTGAGCATTATGTAAAATGTGCCATACCATGTGGGTTAAAGTGAGTAGAATTATTCCGGATACCTTAACAGTTAGCATGGAAGGCAGCATTTAGTTCATATTTGTTTATAGCTAAGAGTTATAACATGGCTTGGCTGTTCTCTCGGCCGTACTCAAATTATTTACAGTTCACATACAACAATCGTATAACTTTGTAATACTACTTCTAGATTTACTTACAGCACGAAGATGTCATTGTGTCCCGTTACTTATACTATATTTTTGGGTTTTTTATTGACCATAACTATTTAATAACCCATTACAAAAATATCGACCGCCTCCGTAGCACAGTTGGTAGCGCGCCTGCCTCTGGCGCGGAGGACCCGGTTTTATCCTGGTATCAGCATAGGGATTTTTCCCGCGCTGGGAGGTCTGGCACGGGGTGCACTCAGTCTCGTTAGGTTCCGGGGGGACCAATTGAGGAGCTACTTGATGGAGAAGTAGCGGGCCCAGGTCGAGAAGACCGTATAGCTCGCCGGGAGGGCTCGGAGCGCTGACCACGTCCCACCCTACAGACGGGGGACGCAGCGGCTGAGCGGCAAGCCTTGACCCTTCATGGGCTGTTGCGCTAGGTTTTTTTTTTTTTTTTTTTTAATTTAATTCCTGAAGTAGATAAAATCGTATGCATATTTTTATCCACGATATTTTGTTTTATACTTTCTTTAATTTAACTCCTTCCTTAAATATGACTATTTTTGTGTGGAACACAGTACAACAACAATATCACAAGAAAATCATCAAGTTCATCAAAGCATGCAAAGTTAATGTTTAAATTCAATGTAAACTTCATGATTTGTTTCCTCCTTTTTTTCCTCAATGTTTAGTCGCGATATGACTTTTATGTTGAAGCGACTTCAAATAATAAATAAATTAAAAAAAAAAATTAAATGATATGCTGCAGTGTCGTTTTTTGGCTACCCTTAATCTTTTGAAGAATTATAAAATTCCCTTCCAGTGTATGCGCCCTTATTACATAAAGAAAAACTTATATTAAAAGTCTTAATAGCTTACATTACATCACACTTCAGGAATTTTAGCTTCTTTTTTTTTAACAATTATTGCTCTCGAGATTTAAAAATCTCCTTAACATTTTTTCGCTTGGTTTCCATTTACTTTATGTGGTATTTCTACATTTGTTCTGTGTTCTTTAATATATATGAAAAGAAGCACTCTTAACTCTGCTTATATTCTGCATGAAGACTGACCTCTTGTTGTATTTCAAACATCAAAGCAAGGACGTATTTCGTTGCTAGGATATTTCTTGTGAGGGAAATGAGTAGGATGACTGAAGTTGTGTCCATCTGATTTCTCAAGTACTCTAGCGGTCGTCACTCCTCCATTTTCCTCTGCACTTTACATTGTATGGCTTCAAGTGGACTGCCTGACATTTGCTGCTGAATGTTTTGTCCCAATGGCGGGAGGAAGTTCTCTGCATTTTACTACCCATTTCATCTAAATACTAAATTACATTTCATGAAGTTTACTTCTTCCTCAGGCTTTTTTTTAATTAGAGTAAACTGAAAAATGCAGTATTATAGCCGGGATTTGAACACAAATCTCCTGCTTTTTGTACTAGCTTTAAGTTGTCATTGAGATTATCTCTTAAGCGAGCTGCTTGATGAAACAAACTCCAGTCAGTTGGAGGATTTAATATCCTATCGACACGTTGTCTGAATACCCTAATGGTTAAGACACTTGGGCAACTTACAGAAAACTTTGAGCAACATTATTGTTTTACCTGCTAAACACACAGTTATCATAGCAAGGCTGTGAGGAGGTACACTCACTGAGCACCAGGTCCCCAGCCCTGCGTTAAGAGACCTCGCACGTAAAGCGCAAAATCCTTTCTCAAATCCCAGCTAGGACATTTAATTTTTCAACTGACGTTTATTATTAAAAATTACAACAAAAGCCTTAAACAAATAATATATATTGTTGACGAAGCAATGACTTTCTGTGTCAAGGCTGCCAGTTTGAGGCCTCAAAATTGAAATTACAGGCCTAAAGCACAGTTTCCAATTTCCAGTTTTCTTTATTGACAAGCGTTTGCTTGGTGCCGGTACATTAGGCTGCAATTTAGGATGAGAGTTCCAGAGCTCCCTGATATACGTAGGCACATGCCTGTTGTTAATGCTATAAAGCTGGATACACACTTGTAAGCTCAACATTATTGCTACTTTGTCGGTTTTTTAACAGGTGTTTTGCAAGAGAGTGGCTTATTTACCTAGCAGCTCCAAGCAAGGAAATGCTATCTGATAATGTATTCCGTTATAAATTCTATAGATAAGATAACATACGTAGAGTGAACAAATACATCGACTGATAATATTTCTTTTGGTCCTAAGTGTAAGGCGCTGCCATAAATCCAAAAGACAAAGATTAGGAAGCACATCTTCAAAAATGCGCGACCAGATTACATCTATGCATATAAAGGGTTCGTGTTTGATTTGTGTGTTGCGTGTTACACCTGAAAGACAAAACTTTAACAAGTTGGGGAGCAGGAGGGCGTGAGATAACGTTTCTGAGGTTTGTTCTTGCTCTTCTCCCGCCAACAAAAACCAAAGTTTCCCTTTTAATGAATATGTATGGCTCCCGACCGCCATTTTGGAGCCACAACGGTACTTTCAGTGCCACGTTCAACTGTCTTACTTCGTCATAGTTTAAACAAGCTGTGCATGTTACTGTACCGTAACTTCTGGACTAAATTATGCGGAAAATTAACTTTAAAGCAGAACGATTGAATTGCAGTACTGTACCCGTGGGTAATAAGGTGCGCCAAAGGAATAGCTAAGTTTGGCAAAATACAGACCCGTCACAAACAACTTATGGACGAACATCTTCATAGCCCAAGATTAGTTGCCTTACATAAAATAAGTACCTAGGCACAGTACATGTTTTGTGGAGTTAATATTACCACAGTAAGAAAACCCTTCAATACATTCCTTAGCCAACCGAAATAGGACATGACAAATCATTTAGTTGTCGAAGTCCATTCGCTTAAAACGTTAAGACTCACTATAATTAAACACATCTGAGTTCTATAATCATAAATGTACCTATTTTTTCTGTTTGTTGGAGAAAATTTGAAGCAACCACACACCGCCTCTTAACACTTTTGAGACTACGAATAGACTCGTAAAAGTTTCCGCTTTTGTCAGGAAAATTACGGAAATGGTAGTTTCTCATCGATTACGAAAGGTCTCTATTTTTATTTTTCCAAGAATATCAAATATACCTACAGAAAAATACCCAAAAATCGAGATGCAGATTCGATGTAATCACTGGAGGTAAGATATATTGTCTCTCTCAAGCAACTTGGTGTAAGTAGGTTTAAATTTTAAATTGGTTTAAACTGGCTTAAGGGAGTGTTTAAACAAGAAATGATCTTCTCCAGGCTAGTTTAAGCTGTTCGTTTGTTTAAAATTAGCATGTAAGTCAACCCATAATTTGATTTAAACTATGCTTTAAGTTAAACAACTTGAAATAATATACATAATAGTCCATTACAAAAGTAATATTGATCCAGTTCAGTTAGATTCGTTGCAATTTACAAGAAAAATTTAGAAATATCTTAAGATTTTTAATGCAACAGAGGAGGTTCTGGTCCTATCATTGCAAGGCAAGTCAATACCTTGAGAAATGCGACCAAAATGAATTTTAAATAGGTGATGATTATATATCTTGTAATAAAGCAAGAAAACAAGCATGATTTTCGCCAGAATCAAATAAATCAAACAAATACTTATTTATTAGTACTAGGTAAGGAAATACTGGGAGAGAAATAGAATTTTGAGACTTTATAAGTATAATGAAATTCATTTTGATGCGATAACGACGCATGAAGAAGTTAATCTCCTGATAAGGCTGCTATTTTAAAGGCTGGCAATATGAAGGACAGTGGAATGAAGGCACTGATAAAGTTATTATGCTGGGATAATGAGTTTCTCTGCACTTAGTTTTATACGTTGATGATATAGCCTTAAAGTTTAGATAAGAAAAAACTATAACCTGAAGCTACCGCCTAAAATTATATGTGAATACAGTGAAGGACAGTGAAATCAAGGCACTGATAAAGTTATTACGCTAGGATGATGAGTTTCTCTGCACTTAGTTTTATCGTCCTGATGACATAACCTTAAAGTTTATATAACAAAAGCTGTAAACTGAAGCGCACCGCCTGAAAGTATGTGAATAGTATAACCTCAACATTGCAATCAATAAACAGATGAAGACATTTTGAAAGTCCCATTAGAAGTAAAATTATAATAATTATATTGGTGAGATTTAGCAGGCTTCAACTTTTAACACCCTTATTAATGTTTTATGATGAGAACAATAAACTAACTAAGCGATATATTTAAGTGACTATCAGCAGAAATTTTAAAGTTCAGAAAGTTAGAAAAGGAGCGCAATAAAAATTAGAATATTATTGCTTTGCCAAATTAATTTTATGGCAGTGAAACATGGAAAATTAATCAGACTTTTGAACAGAGTTTAAGCGGTTGAAAATATTTGGGCAAAGTTCAACATGACCAGAAGAACTATGTTTGGTCATTAGCTCATGTCATAACTCAGTAAAGCCTAGAAAAACACGAAAATAATGTGGGAGGTCAGAATGCACTAAGCCTAAACCGTAAAAAATGATGATGAATATTGCATTAAAACACATATCCCTATAACTGTGTAACAGTTTCCTGCGTGCCAAGCTTTTGATGTTATCTCAGTCCTCGATGAGCATGCTGCCGGCTGCTACTGTTGTGAAGCAGGGGATCTTTTGCTGAAGCTTTGCGTAGGTGGATGGGAGGATAGACAACACCAGCAACTTGGATAGTAAATTTAATATAGACTACTAAAGAGCTATTTGAAGCAAATTTGAGTTTTTGAGGACATAGCATTTAAAAGCATCTGAATCTTAGCACGAGGAAAGGCAACTATCCAAATATTGCTTCTGCTAACCCCGGACGCTACAATACTTTATGGCATAAACAACACTAAGGAAAAGACGCAAATTTTAGAAATACTCGCTCTCTTATTAACTTAAATAGTAAACTGGATAGTGAAAATAATTATTTTTAATATCTATAATAAACTAAAATGGTTCATATAACTTCTGAATTTGTAATTATTAATGTTGTATATATTATTCGCATGTGATAAGTCCCACTTACATCATGAACCCCACCAAAGTTCCTACATTTCATTGACAAATTCAAAGCTTCTCATTCGTCTATGAAACACCATTCCCCAATTGCAACTAATTTACCTTTACCTCAAATGGAATTTGTTAATACTCTTCTCTCAGACAAAACTGTAACACTTGCTTCCTCCAGTCGTCCTCCGTGGTATAGGGGTAACGTGCTGACCTCTGGTATCCGAGGTCGTGAGTTCAAACCCGGCGGGAGGCGATGTAAATTCTTAGCATGGCCTTCGTCGGAGGGAAAGTAAGTCCTGGCCCTGCCTCGTAGATTTAGGGCGTATAAAAGAACCCCAATCTTGATAAAGAGGCTTCTGAGCAAAATTAAGCTCATCTTTCACGCCCAATATAGAATGGGGCGTTAAGTACCACAGCAGTAGAGTGTCCACACATGCAAACTCAATTTCAATGTACGCTTCTTCCATTATGCATTGATAACATATGGATAAGATTTATTGCAATTCATTATCTATTCTTTAATATTTATTTTTACTGACTAGCTGAAAAACCTGTACAGGCCATTTATAACAATGATCTATAACAGTAAATAACAAGCAAATGACATTGAAGTGTCATGACTCCATAAACACACGTAAAACTTTTGTGGAAAAATATAGAAGTTAAAATAAAATAAGATGAATATAAATTTATACATTAAAACAAATGAAATGAAAACAAAACGAACAAGTTTGTAAACTACGAGTTGAAGTGTGAATCTATATTAGTCACTAATAACCATGTTAACCCTCTATTGCATGAATTATTTTGCTATATATGTAATTTTTCATCTAATTTCTAAACCGATTTATGTATTCCGATTATAGGCACCATCAAGAAAGCACTTTGAATAGCCATGATCATTAAAGCGAGATGAAATGGACTGGCCATCAATTCAAAGCTAAGTTTGTGAGTTCAAACCCCAGCCACTGCAATCAAACGTGCCTGTGGTAAACGATGGGGAAGGTTCAGGGAGATCATGCGCGTAAATGATGACGGGGTTACATCTAATTGCAGTTGCATGAATTTTGCTGTTTGTTAAAAGAAAAAAGATACAATACTGAAATAAGTTAATACATTTATGATATAAGATAGCTGGGATATGAAATATATGTATTTTATTTTAAATGTTAAAATAAGGTAAAAAAAGAAAACAAAACAAAAACTGTTGAAAAATTCTAAAACATTCACTAAAATTTTTTGTTGCCAAATGGCAAAACCATGCATTAGAGGGTTGAAAGGATGAGAAGGGTATAATTATCACAAATTAAGTAGAACAAATGCTGTTATTTAATTTCGCTGTCCGTTAATAAGATGCCTTAAGCTAATTTTATTTTTAGCCTTGGTTTTTGACGGTTTCTTTTTTCTATATTGTGCACTCGTAATTTATTGTCTATCTCCCCATTATGAAATGATTAATCCTCGCAAGCAATAATTCCAGTTCAAAAACGAATCAGTTGTTCGGCAGTGCTATAGAAATATGCACGACCAGCTTCTTTGTCTCTACTGTAGATCATCAATCGCTTTATATTTCCCTAAAGTTTGGTACGCATTTCATTGTAGGTACAAAACTTTTCTTACTGTTGAAACAAAAGTATTTTCCAGCTGACTGCTACGTTCCGAAAAGCTGGACTAATTGTAAAGCTCCATATAGGGCGCTACCCATTGCTCATGTAAGTGATCCTTATTATTATTGAGCACACAAAGGTTTTCCTCTTGCTTTGTGAAACACTGAGGCAGTCCCTTACGTCTGTACTCGCCAAGTTCTCCACCAACCGCAGCCCCACTCGCGTGAACATTTTAATGATCTGATTTTCCACAAGTTGATTCCCGGCTGAAATTTATGTGCTGAGCCTCTTCTCTCCTTTCCAAATAGTCTTTCACATTTGCTAGCCTACTTTACCCATGCGATCCTTATCAACAATATAGAATGTGTATGCTTCAGTTAGGAATGCACAAAACAAAAGAAAAGTACATAATTACGTTAAACCTTTGTACTCTGTTTCTTTCTGCAATCTGTATGGGTAATTTATGTTATATTGCAGTTGTTTTCAGGTTTAATGATATCAGAAACCTCTTCCTCACTTTCAATATTATCACTTTATGAATCACTTATACCATTCTCAGTAAATTCGTCTTCTTTTTCTACATCTTCCAAAATTTGTTTTTCATTATAAACTTTAGCGTATATCGTAGAATTATATTTCTGAGCAGAATATTATACAAAGTGAATAACTCCAACATGCACATCACCAACAACAGTCTGATAGATTCCTAACAATCTCCAATCTTAAAATACGAAAGTAACAGTGTTATCTCCTGAATAAATCTAAAAACAACAAAAATCCTTCATACGAGAGAAGTTTAAGAACTACAAAGCTTCCTAAATCCTCTAAGGCGTATTTTATGACTCTATATCAATAACTTTCTTTATTATAAAGAGATCATTGTTTAAAATGTGATTGTTTATTTAAAGGAGATATAAAGGATTCAGAGAGGTATATCTTTAACGTCAAGATGCTACAAATAGAAGAGAACATATTAATTAACTTCCTGGTATCAAAGGCGTTAGGAATGACCCCAAACAGGGTGCAAGGTTTAATCATACATTCATTGCATACACGTCCTTTCTTCTCGTTACTCTTCTAGAAATGTTCTTACAAAAACTTGTTTTAACTTCTTTTTGATCAACGTAAACTTTCACTACACATTTACTCATTCGTTATAGGATAAAAGAAGAATGTAGTAGGCTAAAGTGATGGTCAAGATATTTAAAAAGCGGATCACAATGTGATGACTTTGAAATGCCATACTTGAGTGAATAGTGATTTACCGCTTGAAAAAATATAAGCAGCTACTTGAAAGTTCACACCAATAATAAATAATATCTCCAAAATGGTTAATAGATGAGAATATTAGACATAAAGTATGTGCTTTAATGAGTAAGATTTTGCCTATCTCTTACGTTTGCTAATTATACAAAAGTCGGCCTGAATGTAGCGGTTATTCCCAAAAAGCTGAAAATATACTTTATGTTATACAAACATATTTTAAAGCATCATTACAACTGTTTTCTTTAAATAAAAAAGAACGAAACATTTTCCATGGAAAAGTAGCTGTGGGTGAGGGGATATCCTGAAATTACTCGAGTCGCATCTTTGAAAGATGCTGAATTTAAATACCAAATTTTATAGGTGTTTAACTTGTTTTTAGTTTCAATTATTTTTCACACAGACAGACGCACACACAGACCTCTTTTTCTCTGGTGCCTTTTGGGAGGAATTCAGGTAGCCTCAAAATTTGTATTTTAAGTGAAATCTTGGTATCGAATTTTTGAGTGAAGTGCAGCACTTCTACTTACTACAAGTAGTAAACTAAGTAAGTATGTATTTGGTCTTTGCAATATTTAAATACGTTTATATATAATTGTATAACATTACCTACTCTCTTTATCCAGTACACCTTTGCTCGCATACAATTATTCTTACAGAATGTTATCTAACTCACATTGCATAGCGATGATTTGATGTGAAGTAACTCGAGCTAAAATACGTAGAGCATGCTGAAATAGCATTCAGTTGTATGTCATAGAGTGTAGTAACGACTTCATAAGAATTGGAAGCAAAAGATGAATCAAAAACTTTCAAACGTTCCACAAGATGACAAACATTCAATAACAAATGTTTCGAAAACGTGCAACTTATAATAATTACAAATATTTCCACCTCTCTACCACTCTCTCTCTCTCTCTCTCTCTCTCTCTCTCTCTCACTCACTCACTCTTGTGATTTTCATATTAAATAAAACCCAATAATCCACATGCTACTCACAATATTTCAAGATAGGTTTAATTTGTCATGGTTAGATCTCAAATATACGATATTTTAACAAAATATGATAGTTATTCGAAGAAAATAAAAAATAACGAAAACTCCTCCATATAAAGAGCGCTTGAGGCGGAGGACCTTTTTCAAATCTTCGCGTTACAATCTTGAGGATGCTGGACCTAATATGAAGTTTGATATTTATTCAACCTTTCGCAGTTGACACATATGCGCGGATCTCAGAACGTTTAAACACAGTAGGATTTTAGTACCAAATGTTTGGATAAAACACAATACTCCCTATACTTTCTACAGGAAAGCATTTTGAAATGTAATAATATTAAAGGCACGAAGCGTCGCTTCAGGCGTTATCGGGTTCCCCGCACATGGCTTGGAGGCACACCAGATAACAGTGGAGCATCTGCATCAGCAGTAAAGTTTAGCTTCATTCTAATCCAGCAATGAGCTGATTGGCTCCAAAATTCAAGCCTTCGGCCAATCACATTCAGGAATTTTCAAACCACTACCATTAGGATGCAAAAGGACCGCGTCAGACAGTCGTCGAGGAGCAAAAGCTACTTCCTTTCATGTCTATCCATTCCAAAACTAAAAAGTCAACCTTAAACCAAGTCTCGAAACTATGCGGTAGAAATCTATTCACCAAACATACTCAAGCTGAATCTCAGTCTTCCAGTAGCTCCCTCCCATCTTGTCGTCCTTATGAAGAGCTACTCTGGAATTGAGAGAAATTAGCAGCGAGGAAACATAACGGGAATAACGGAGGGAAGTTGGCAACGTAACTGGCCACAACGTTTGCACGGAAGTTTATAAAACTCTGATTACACTACGTGCAATGTTTCTCCTCTCCCCTTCATTCACCTGGTGAACAGACAGGTGCACTCCGCGCTAGAGAATTACGCTCTAAATCTCTACACAATGTAAAAATTAATTTGCACCGTATAAATGAAGAACTATGTACCGTTATGTGAAATTATTACAAAATATCATTATTTACTCATTTAGTGTTCTTTAACTCGTTGCCGATTATGTTGTTCAGAGTTGCCACTGGAGCGGACAGGAGGTTTTGTTCCTGGGTTCGTCTACCATCCAGTGAGCATCTATTCCATTAATGCTGTGTTGCGTTACGTCCGACCACCCCAACACATGAACTTGGAGGGAGAAGGAAGGGACGCGACGCCGAGCGTCACCAAATGCCATGCCTGATCTACATCTCCCTTTAGGATTATCAGAAATTCATAACCCAAGTTTACAGTTCTTTAAATATATGCACATTTTGAAGAAAGCGTTCGTGTACTTGTCTTAAAAGAAGAAGAAACATATAGCTTCTACCACACTACATATTTACTTTTAAATCCAATTTATAATTCATTGATAGTTTCTAATAATTTGCAATCAAAGATTAGTCATTAAAATCTGTACTCGTGCATTATAAAGTCGTCAACCTGTATTAGCTATAGCCATCGTCGGCGATAGAAGCTCACTGTAAACAAACACAGTCACCAACCTCTGTATAGGTCGGGGTTACTAGAAACATTTATATTCATATAAACTTAGGCTTTCACGGCCGGCATCCTGACCATTAGCTCTTCCGGGCTTGTAGGCCGTGGTCTAGAAGACGCCGAAGATACCGATGTTTCGCCAATCATCGCACTCAACGGATCATCTTACCCTGAAGATACCAAACTAACTAAACCCCGGCGCGACAGCCCACGAAGGGCCAAGTCCTACCGCCCAGCCGCTGCGTCCCCCACTACAGGCGTCATTGGTGAGGTGCAGTACTGGAGGGTTGGACGTGGTCAGCGCCCCGAGCCCTCCCGGCCAGTCATGCGGTCTTTTAGACCTGGGGCCGCTACTTCTCCATCAAATAGCTCCTCAGTTGGTCCCCTAACGAGGCTGAGTGCCAGACCTCCCAGAGGGGATAAAATCCCCATGCTGGTACCGGGGATCGAACCCGGGTCCTCCGCGCCAGAGGCAAGCGCGCTGAAGATATCAAGCGCATCGGTATCTTTGATGCCTTCTAGACCACGGCCAACAAGCCCGGAAGAGATAAACTTAGTTAATAGTCTTGTATATTCGTTTCCTTGTTCAGTGGTTGTAGTTTGTTTTTGTTTATAATTTTAATGTTATTATTAATATTATGCTGTATTTTTGTAGAATATAATCTCATTTTAAGGAACTTTAATTCATTCTTTATTTTTAATTTTTGGGTTGGGAGTTAGATTCGGCTCCCAGATGCCTGAATGAAATGACAAATTTTAATGTTGCTTGGAACTGACAGTTTCCTTTACTAACCAACATGCGTTATTCTTGTACCCATAAAAATAATGTTCAAAATCTCTATTGAACCACACTTTTTTCCTAGTAAATGATGCTTTTATTTTCATGGCCATAAAAATAAAGCGATTCTTTTAAAGCTTATGAGAAGTGTATGACGCACAAGATCTGGTTCCCAAAGTAGCGGGTTCAAACCCCGTGGAGGTCAATGGTATTTTTTCGGGCGCAAACTTTCTTAGCATGGCTTCCTTCTGTAGGGAAGTAAAGCCGTGTTGTAGGTTTACGGCACGTAAAAGAACCTCAAGTCTGTGAGGCCTGTGAGCAAATTTAAGCGGTCTTTCAAGCCGAATATAGAATGGCATGCTGAGAACCACAGAACTTAAAGAACGCCCATATATAAAAACTCAATTTCTTAATTTTGGTACAAGGACATCTTTAGCAGTTCAGTTTTTTGGGAGCCTAAGTGGTGTGCGTAAAATGAAACAAAAGCTCCTCCACCCAGGAAATCAGATCTATCCAATATTCGAATTTAGGCATATTTTTAGCATCTTTGCCGTCCTTATCTTCAATTATAGTAAATTCCAGTAAGTGTAATTTGCATTAAGAGATCTATACGCTTGAACCTAAGAGCTCTGAATATGACAAACAGCCTGATTTCGGTATCAAAAAACAGTTTTATTAGTCCAATCGCGCGTCCAAACGAAGGCTCCGTAATATGATTGTTGGAAAGCTGAACAGTGTCTTACATTCTTTACCAAACTCGTGGTATGTTGCCTGCACACACTTTGGCTTCTGAACAGGAAGAGAAAAAAGGAATGGAGATCACCACTGCAACACTCAGCAGGCCAACAACCGATACTTGTGTAGCAGTATATCTTGTAGAAGACGTCTTGAAGTTAAGTTTGTGAATTCACAATTTAAATGTGTCATCCGTTCGCCACACGACACACATAAAGACATTAATCAAGTTTATTTTATCTCAAACCCAGGATTTTTCCGCAGCATTTGTCATCTCTGCATCTGCAACATGATTATAGGTACAACACTACTAATGCAGAATACCAGTTTCCCAACATAACACTGCAAAGGTTATGTTGATATCGCACTTAAGTTTTTGTGTCATAGGACTTCAAGGTTGTCTAATACTTTAGGTAATTCGTCTAAAATCAAGTGATCATGAGCTTAAGTTATCCTGCTGCTATCATGATTGTGTTAGATTTGATTTAGGAAAGCCCTGATGTATAGGTCAAAATGTGCGACTGTCCTGCATTGTGAGAATAATTATCTCATTGTCAACGTAGAACTATATAGCGTTTCACTCTTAGAAGACAGTATGGAGTTAAATGGGACATCTCTGTCTCTATCTAGCGCATACAAGTTGCCATTAGCCGCGTCCTTTTCTACCCTCGCTCTGTTGCCAGATCCTAATAGCATGGTATAAATATTCATTTGTTATAAATTTCAGGTTTGAACACATTATCCTATGCAGAATTTTTTTCTCTATCAGGTTATATCCTTTTCAGAGTCATTATACATTTCTATAGGTCCAAATTTCTTCAGAAAACGTTTTTTTCAATAGAAGTCCGATATTTGCTGTTTCTACACTCATCACGCACTAACTAACAAACTAACTGCTAGAATGCATCTATATTTTTTCCTTAGGTAGAGTAAACTATAGTGCTACTACCTGCCTACTTTGAATTCTCTATGTTTACCCAGTTAAGTGTTATAATTTTTTAAATTAAATGTTTTCGGAAAATTTTATATCTGTGCACTGCAAAAGTTACGCAGTGTGAAACTTTTTTGTTATTGAGTTTACATCAGGGAACCAGCGAGAACAAATGTTGAGGAAGGTTGGAGAAAGTTTTTAAAATAAACCAAAAGGCAGTAACCTCTTTCTTTTATCCAGTAAGGCAAACAAAAGGTATTCATCTATTCAGCGTCAGGCCTGACACAGAAGATAGTATAAGGAGCAGCACTAACATTAGTTCGAAAGAAGCCGTGTGTGTAACTCATTGCGTTATTTGTTTAATATTTTTGTAAATATTTGTAGTTATGGAGGGTGAAGCTAGGAAGGGACGATATGTTGGTAAATAAAGAAGTAAGGAACGCCAAATAATTATGAATGTGTTAGATTATTTTTGAAGTAAAATGCGTTTAAGGCAGTAAAAGAAACAGCTAAGGCTGTTGAGTGTTCAGAAGCAGTAGTGTATAGGATTAAAAAGGAAGTAATGAAAGGATTTCTAAGAACGCCATCGAAAAAGAAAGCAAAAAGGGTGGGACTACACAAAACGCTAGGTTAACGCAATATGATTGAATAGTGCAAGGTGGAGTGCGGCGAATTGTTCATTCTTTACAGTTTGTAAATATTCCACTCATGCTGAATATAATTTTGTCACAGTTCAACAGTGATGAGACCCTACCAAATTTCTCAAGGGCCACTCTGATTTGGGGTTCGAATATGAAAGAAAGGGTAACAAGTGCATATTAATAGAAAGAGACGATACCATCAGATGGCGACATAAATATCTAAAAGACGTAAAAGGTTTAGGGACCAGGGGAAATCAATTGTTTATACAGACGAGTCATTTGTAAATTTAGGTCATACAATAACAAAGGCGTGGAGGGATACCAAAGTCAAAAGTGCCCGTCTCGTCAAGCAGCAATTGAAGGGCTAAGTACAGGACTCAGGCCACCTCGAGTCGCTCGCGGAGAAAGATTCGCAACTAGTACATGTTGCAACACTGCGCTCCATTTAACGTGTACTGTCTTTTAAGGGTGAGACGCGCTTTAAAACGAGATCCTCAGTCTTAAAGCAACCTTACAGCGATAAAAGTGCAGTGAAGATATTTCTGAGTCCACAGTTTATTTATTTATTTTTATTTGTTTATTTCTATTTGTTTATTTTTTACTCAATTCCTCTCGTTTACTGACAAAATCTCTGTCATATCCGTAAATGCTGAATTATACAATTTCACTCTTATAGAAATGCGACCATTATTTAGAGAAATTTATATGTGGACGATGGTATGGGAGCGCATATGTCCTAACTCACTCAAGAACAGGTTGAATAGCTGTTGATTTATCGCGCATTTCACAACAATCGCAGCGAAAAACTGAAACACACGTTTCCGTGACAATAAATTCCCTTCTTTTGTCTGCAGAACTGCTGCTGTTTTTCTGTAAACTTAATTTATAACACTGATACAGGAGTTTCAAATGTTTCCCGTATTTTAAATGGACATATGTAACAACAGCTTAAGTCCATACAAGCTGTGCCTTATCAGACAACATTCATGGAGTGAATGATCTGAACCAGCGCGTGAACTCTAGTAATTCTGTATAATTGTTTTCAAATTAACGACACAATACAGATATTTCTTACTTCATTAACAACATTAAAACATTATCCAATATATTCAACTTGACTTCAAAAGTACTAGAATGGGAAATGTGTGTATTGCGAGACAGTTGCGTTTACAATTATTCGAAAGCAAGTATTAACTTGCTTTAAATTTTAAGGGAGGGCTAAAATATTATTTTGGTAGTTTTTGTCCAAATTTACCTGTTTAAATTCTTATGCATAAAATTTAGAATGTGTTGAAGTACGTTTCTGCAAACTATTGTTCGCTTCTTGTGAAAGAATGTGCTTTGGATGCGATTTTAAAATTAATGTGCTCCTAAACAAATCTACATAACAAAAGTTGTGTCTCACGTGCAGCTCACTTGTTGTTTTCTTCCAAGTGAAAATTTGTCTTTTCTCAAAACGTTAAGAACCGATTATCGAACTTTTTACACTGCTCTTCAAAGTATATAATAAATGTCCGACTAGTACTTTACATAAGATTTAACTTATTTTTTCCAATACTCTACATAATAATTAACTTTTCTCCACTTTGAATTATAATAGATATTTAGGGAACTAATCGTAAAATGTATAAAATCTTTAAAAACTCTTCTATAAATAATTACATTTACATTTCATTATGTGAGGTGGTTCTCCGAAGTAAAGATCTTTCAAAGTTTCTCCATATTAATTAGTCTAGCGCATGAGGAGGTATAGGTTTAAGGGCACTCGACTATGTGGTCATTAGCGCTCTTAAAAACAGTTCATGGCAAAAGCCAGATATGAACTGTAATACAAAATAAGTCACTATTAATAACGAAAATAAATATACAAAACAGAGGTAAAAGTCAGAGTTAAAACAGTGTTACAAAGATGTCAAAGGAGTATAAAAATTCGATCTAAAGTTTTAAGATTTTAAGTTCATGTTTATCTCTGCAACACATTTAAAAACCCTTTCGGCTGCTGGTTTGTCGTACACCAGGACCTCTGCAAGACTGCAGGAGGCTGCAGAGAGTTTCGAAGGTGCGCTAGGGAAAAGCAATCTAGCAGCACCTGACGGACTGAAAAAAGTTGTCACGCAACGGACAAAGAGGAGCATGGTTACCCGTTTAAATAGGTAACCATGCAAACACTTGCAGTGGTCCATGCGTAACCGAGCCAAGTTAACCTTCTCGCGACGAGAAATGCGAGAGGAAGTTATCCAGTTTGTCGGAAGTTCTTTCACTTCTCTAAGCTTATTGCCGTTGAGAGCTAATCACTCTTCGTGAATAAGACCAGTTTGTACCTATTTCAGACAACTAAGTATGTCGACAAAACGTTAAAAGTTTCGTAAGCACAGTGGTCAGTATTGTAATTCATGTTAAAGCTAATAGCTAATAGCTGTTAACGGTTAAAATAAAAACCTAAAAAAGATAAATTTCACCTCCTTAATACAAAATGAATAGCAAAATGAAGCGTCCATAGAGAAACGGAAAGAACAAAAGACACTCACACGACTCCTTCAATTCAAATATCTATAAACCATTCTTACAAGAGTGTATTATTTTATTTACTTCTTGTTAATCCAGGTACACTTTAAATTCTCATTTATACATTTTTCTATAGGATATAATGCGTAAAGCGATAGTTAAAGGTTTGAAGAACGTGTCGCTATACCCTGGAAAAATCAGGAGGGGAAAAAAAGCAAGCATTTTGACAAGTTAAGAGTTTGGAAGTTCAAACCAATAATAAGAACGATATAGCAAACAGTTAACTGCACAAAAATAAAAAGAGTTTCACATAAATGATATCCTTTAGAAAGACCTACGAACTCAGAGTCTAGAAGTGAATGTGGCTGTGTTTAATGTTAAAAATGATACAAATCAACGATAAAAACGCTACATTTCAGCAAATACACTGTCAGTTGTTTCTCAAGTCATAGCCCCCGATGTTCCGAAGAAGGTAAAAGGGGTTATACAAATAAAACAATTTTTAAAAATCTACCTTTTGTATAGCAAGTTTTTCTACTGTTACGGTTTACCAGACATACAAAAGTCACCCACAATGAAGAGAGCTTTATACGCTATTTGCAGGTAATTTATTGAAAATCTCTAGCACAATTTTTGAGAAAATAAAAAATAAAAAACTCTTCCGTTTGAAGGGTAGTGAGATAGAAGATGCTGAACGTTCGCTTTTCAAGTATGTTCTTAACATGCTCACATGAGGACCACCTTCTAACTTTTGTATTCTAGGGGACCTCAAAACACGTATTTCCTCTGAAACATCGATATAGAATTTGTAGAATTGGTGGAATACAGTATTTCCTCTGCCTACTGTAAGCATGAAGGAAAAGTAAAAAGAGTATTAAAATCAAGAAAATTTAAAAGAAAAGGGAGATGCGAATATGCAGTAATTAAAAGTAAAGTAACTTTGGAAAGGCTTTTTAAGTAAAACTCTGTCAATACGCAAGGTGTTACAATGTAATACAGTATTTGGCAGCTTGGGAGTAAAGCCATAATGGCTGGGCTCCTTTATCGAGCATCTATTTCCGGTAGACTTATCAAAGTGTTTCGATTTTCCTCCTGGATGCCGTTCTCTACACATTTGAATGCTATGCTGCAAATATCTGGATGTGCAATCTCGTATTATGGAATCCTGAAATCCCTCAACAGAATAGCTCTGGCTTCGAATGTTGCCGAGTCATGTGAAACTGAGCGCTCAAATTTAATTCAGAACTCCATGAATACACCAATGGCGAATGTCTTGCAAGAGAGGGAGACAGCTAAACTGATCCGGTGCAAATTAAACGTAATTTGTGATTTATTACCCCCTTTCATCTGTGTTCCACAGATTTGCTGAAATGAAGAAGGTGACTGTCAACAAGTAGTGTTTCCTTTGGAACTGATGTAGGAGCGGAAATTTATGGGCCGTTACAGAAAGATCTCATGTGGCACGACTTTTTCTTTTTCCACAGGTGTCCATTATGTATGTTATACAACGCAGATAAAAAGCTACTTTTTAGATTATTTTTACGGTAAAAGCGATTAACTATTTTCTATAACTTGAATTACTTCCACTTAGTTCCATGTGAAACACGAAGATAAATTAGAATGTTTACAACAGGTCTCAATTTGTGTTACTAAAGAAACCATGCCGAATAAAGGAATTATAAATGTGGTCATCTTCAATTAGTTACATTATGTTTGAATTAAGATACCTAAGAATTTTCCTAATAATCCCGCTGATTCTTGAAAGATAAGATATTTCTGCTTTGTTGAAAATATCCCTGGTTATAAGTAAAATATTGCAATAAAATGACAACTCAACGAATCCCACTTCTGACACCACTATGACGAAAATTATAAAAGTTCAGTCCAGTTACTTTTCTTACGCTTTATTTTTCTAAACTTTTGCAGAAAAACGCAGTCTTTCGTGATATTAACTTCCAACTGTTTTCTTCTTGTAGCCTTGTCTCAGTCATTTCATTCTCTTTCTCTCTTTCTTTACTTTCTCTGTCTTCCACACACTAACTATGATGATACAATCACTCAACACTCATTAAGACTTCATCTCGACGGGACGTATCTTTCACGACGACAGTAACAAAACACACACACGCAGCTATCTCGCACTCACTGACACACAGACCGACTCATATCTGTAACCGTAGCTCTCTGCTGTTTCCTTACCTCCTTCTACAGTGAGGATGTAACACGGCCCGTTCACGAACTTCTACAAACAAGCCGAGTGCCGGACACTTTTTGACTAATTAGGAGAAAGCCCCTTTTGGTTCTACCACTGATTGTTGTCACGGTTTGCTTCTGTGAGTGGTGCGAGGAAGTTGACCAAGAGGGCATTTGATACGCGCCGCACCCATTGTTGTTAGTCACGTAAACAAAAAAAACAAAAAAAAATCGCACGAGGCAGCCTAACATTGAGCAACTTTGTTTCCTCACCGACCTGGTATGTGGTGTGAAGTAAATTAGCCCCGACCGTCCTTCGTTGTGCGTTGTGGTCCGCGCCACAATATCAATTCCGCAACAGATTTCAAGCTTAAAAATCCTACAAATAACATTCGAATTCGAAACTAGGATTACATTCATGTTTCACGGGTAGGTGACTGAGATGTTCAATTTCTGAGAACAACATTTTTTTGGCTCAAAGGAATATTTAGGGACGCTTTTGAATGTTGAATTCCAATGGCTGGCGCGTGGAAGGAACGTAAGAATAACCGAAACCACCAACATCAAAGGAAGTGAAGGGACTGCGTAGTGAGTGGCTCCACGCGCTGATTATAAACCCGGTCGCACAGAAATTCGAAATTCGAAAACAGCACTAAATATCACGTTGGGTCAAAACCGTTTCAATTCCTTAAAGAGACACTACCTCAGCCAGCTCCCTTGAAACTTTGAAACAAGTGCACTGCTTCCTGTAAGTTACTTAGAACCTTGAAATAGAGTAGTTTTTAAATTCTACGGTAGACGTACAGTAGACGGATTGAGGTGTCCGCTCGTAATTTTGCATGTTATGGTCTTGCTTATTCGAGCATACTGTAGGTCAAACTAGAATTAGATTCCTGAAGCAACTTGCTCTACGTAATATGAATGCCCCATAGCCGCTTCATTCAAATGCGTATATCTCATTGGCATAGCCTAATCCTTCTATATTTTTATAGTTACAGCACTTTCATTTTGGTGATAATTATATTGGATCCATGGGATAGATTGTTGAATAATTAGGAGGTTTTACTGGTAGACAGTATTATGTTCTCTTATTGGAAATCAAGCCTATTAATCCACCTCTATGGTGTGGTGACGTGTATCTGCCTCAGATCGACGAAGTCCCTAGGTCGAATCTCGACTAGGGGAAGTTATCCAGATAAAATTTTTCCGACGTTTTCCCTTATCTTGAGAAAACAAATGTCGGATAAATTTAAGTTCTATAGACCTCGGGCGCATAAGAGCATAATTTCTTCCATTTCATGCATTCATCATCCGACTTGATTACGTTGGAGGACGTTAATATATATGAAACTGAAAATCTGGCGAAATTCTATTGGACGGGTACTTTACTTCTACTTTCTCTACTGATAAGTAGAGGAAGTATTGTATTCCACCAAAAAATTTGATGTCAAGCTTTCACCGGAAATATATGTTTTGAGACCCCCTGAATCCAAAAAAGCATTTTTAGAAAAAGATACACGTGTGTGTGTATGTGTGTGTATGTGTCTGTGGACAGCATAACTCAAAAACGAAAAGTCTGTTAAAAACCAAAGTTGGTATTTAAGTTTAATGTCTTTTAAGGATGCGACAAGAAGATTTTGAAGAAAATAGCCCCACCCTAAACTACCCTTTATATGGAACATTTTTCGAAAATTTTGATTTTCTTGAAAATGTTTCTAACGATTTTGATTAAACTGTCATATGTTTGAGATATTTTTATGACAAATGAAATGTATATCATGAATTTTCAGGCTATAGCCCCTGTAGTCGTATTTACTCTGGACGACTTTTGCATAACTGGTAAACCGTTAGAGATAGACCAAATCATACTATACAAAAAATGTAGATCTTGCTAAAGTACACAATTTATGTCTGAGCAAATTTTCTTGTAAGGTGAACTATTTCGGAGATATTCCTTGTTATGTGTGTGAGTTTTGGAAAACAACTTTCGTGAAATGGATCATCGTTGTTCATTTTTATATGTTAAGTGTGCAAAGACTACAGAATCTCAAAGCTTTAAAACATTTGACTATCGCACAAAGCCTACTGTATTCTAACGTTCCCCTTGCACCTACAAGGAAATAAGCAACAAGTTGTGCAAACGTTTATCTTAACTAACACGAAGAAGATATAGGAATAAGAGTCTGTAACAATGGTTAGAGTAGAGAAAGTCATGTGAGTGCAACATATCAGATTTTTTTATTTACCTTTGCACAATACTTTTATATACTTATATTTATATGGCCGATCAGCAAACTTGCTATACACGCCAGAGATAAATTAGGACATTCCCTCTAACATGTGCAATAGAAAAAATAACATAACGTTAATAAATCGATATTAATTACAAGCATAGGATATGAACAATTAGATTTGACTAAACAATGATACTAGAGTATTAGAGAAGTTAAATATAATATAATGAACATAGTCAATGTTTAAAGAAGGGTTTGAAGGAATGAAGCTAATTAGTCTAAGAGATCACCATCTTAGGAATCAGTGAGCAGGAAGTCTTGAAGAACTTTTCTTCTTTATCTTCCCTTCTGTGGGTTTCCGAGAAGAGTACAACGTCTGGTACTCCAGCTAATCTGAAGAAGAATTTCCTTGAGCAAATAAAAGTACTCTTGTATTGGAAGAATTCAAAATTTCTGATGCAGCTGATCATTCCTTATGAACCATGGGGCCTATGTAATAGTGCGGAGAAATATATCTTTTATCAGAATTGTTTCGTGTCAAGCATTACTCCAGTATTTCTGGAGGTAGCCGTGTAAGACGTTTTCCTATAGTGGTAGTGTGGATGGGTTGCTGTATAGTCTTAGGGAGAATATCTTAGCTTCGATCTTTTTCTTGATCAACTTGATTCTCCAGGTTCTAAAACATCGAGATAGTGACGTCTGTAGTCTTTTGATTGCAATATTTAAGATAGGGTGTGAGTAGAATATACAATGTTTGATTTGTAGCTCGTCTTGTTGAAACAATTCAAAGCCATTTGATTTCGTTAAGATGAGTCGCAATTACTATCCGGCTTTAATGTTAAATATGGGAGAAGAGATTTTGCACTTATTTTTCCAGTACAAAATGCATAGTATCTTGTGGCCTTTTAAATCACTTCTTCATTAAGAAAGATGCAAGTTTGGTCACCCTTGGATGAGCCGACCTTAAATTGCTGCATATTTGAATAATTTCATTTTATAAAATGAAATAATTCTTGTAACTCGAAGAGCGTGGAAAAAATATAACATTTCAAAGCATTCAAACGTTTTGAGCACTAATAATTCCAGAATAATTTCCAGCTAATGAACAAGGTTCGCTCTCTTTCATTTTCGTGCAGTTTGTTATTTAAATTAGGACGAGATTGTCTTTAGGTAATTATTTGCAAACGTATACAAATTTAAAAGTCCAAAAATATACGTATCTGTTTCATATTATTAAGTGGAGCACCTATAACACGAAACGCTTCTTTTCTTCTTAAGAATTTCTTCGCTGTTTTATAATATATTCCTTCATTTCGAGGAACAAAAGCGCGGGCCATAGGACGACTCAGCCTGTTCTGTGCTAATAACTTTTCACGAAACATTTAATCTACAACATTAAGAGACATTTTCATTTCTTACTTTGTGCAGGAAA
Organism: Tenodera sinensis; assembly: GCA_030765045.1. Taxonomy (NCBI): domain Eukaryota; kingdom Metazoa; phylum Arthropoda; class Insecta; order Mantodea; family Mantidae; genus Tenodera; species Tenodera sinensis. Next base: position 99,650,703 of record CM060963.1, on the reverse strand, counting down.
ATGAAAACGGGCTTTACAAAGAGAGAAAATGGAAACAGAGAACAAACGTCGTATAATTCCCTCGGAATGTTTCTAAACACTCCTAGGTGAGACATTTTCACGACTTTCATTTTCCACGCTTTCTCGCCATCTTCTATAAATATCTGACGACTTTAAGTGAATCTTCGGAGTTCCTGCTTATACCTATCCGAAATACTTTTAAGAGAGTAAACGTTACTCTTAGCATATAGTAAATGTTGCCATTGTGTTTAAAAGGTATATGTGTATCTAGAAAAGGCTCATAACGCAGTGACGGGAAACATTTATGTAATTTGCAGTGGAAGCAAAAAGAAAGGACACATAACTTAATGATGTCACAAATGAGGGTCAGCGGCATGTTAGGGGCGCAGCTCGAGATTATTCCATATTTACCACCATCATCATTAAAGGCCGGAGACGTGTGCGTTTTTTCCATAGGTATACTGCACATGGACTTTACGTTATGACTCGCGCATGTAAACAACTGCAGGTAGGTACAACCTGACCATGAAAACCGCCTCACTACAGCACAACCTACAAGCATCATAAACTATGCATTCTGGAATTGCACTTAAACGCTTATACATATTACTATTTATTAGCTATAATATCGTCACAAAGCGTATTGCAGTGGGTTACAATGTACATTCGTAATTTATTGAATGTAAAACTTCGACGCCTATTACTGAAGCAGTTTTTAAACAGTGAAAAACTTCTTTCTACGTCACATGATGTCAGATGTGCAAATGTAAATAATTCCACTCTGTCGTCTGGCGTGTTTTCCTTCTTACTTATTTTCAAAATTTCACACATGGCTCATGAGTGGGCAGAGGTGGGGGACGCAGCGGCCGGGCGGTAAGTCTTGGCCCGCGAGGGACTGCTGCTCTAGGAAAAAAAGAAAAAACAAACAAAGAAAGAATAAAAAGGGTCAGCAGAGATGGAATTTTAAGGTATTGCAGGCGTTACATTGATAAACAGACAAATTACAATATAAAGAGGAAATTAAATGATTTTAATTCAATGAAAAAACTGCCATTACAGGACCAACCGCGATAACAGCAGAAAGGATGAACTACCGCAGTCCTAAAATTACAAATTTGTATGTGGCAAAAGTATTAGCAAACAAAGAATGAGATGGATACCACAATTTTTAATCTAGATAGAACGAAACAATACCTTGGAACCTAAAACTTCACGTAGATTATTCTTATAAAAATACAAACTATAAAGTCTTCAAAATAAATGATGCAAGCTGCAAGAGCAAAGTAAAAACAGAAAGGGAGTCATCTCACGACGAACTTTAAAGCTCAAAAGTAATATTTCCATCCTTACACTGACGTCATACTATTATGTAGATCTTAAGGCAAAACATGTTTCTCTTCCATGCACATATAAGAGTGAGGTAACTGCAACTTTTTAAGCATTTCTCATGAGATGGCAATAAAAAGGGAAAATGAATAGTATGACGTCGATTTTAGGCACAATAAGGAACGGACGGGGTGAAGCTACTTCACGCCACATGCCGTCCGTGCCGTGCCGGCAAAGACGTTCAAGGTGCGATTGTTGGGTGCACGTGATTGTCAATCGAAGTGGCAGAAACAAAAGGGGTTTCGAGAACGTTCGCGAGCCTTTTAGCTGTGTCATTTCCGACTCGCGCGTGCGTGTGTGGGCACGTGTGTGTGTGTGCACGCGTGTGTGCATTCGTGTGCGTGCGTGAGCGTGCGTAACTAGAGAATGGTCCGTGTGAGTTATTACTCAGGGTATAAGGAGGCCAGTGAAGAGCAGAGCAGCGAGTTTTGGAGTTCAGTTACGGACATGAGAACTGTATTTGTCTCAGAAGTTTAGCTATGACCTTGTGGTTGACACAAGCGCACCTAAGCTGTTGTTTACTCTCGCGCTGACGTTTTCCACCCTCCTTCAAGATACCCTAAACATTATGATAAAGAACATCACTAATACATAATATTACCCCATAAAACAAAGCTATTATGATTATACTTAAGTCAAATAACTAAAGTATGTTGTAATTGGAGACTCAAGAACCACACGATATAATATTGTAGCAATACTGGCACTGTTTACAGTCCAACTGCCTCGTAGACAGCAATTTTGAACTGCTCCATTTCACAGCGCGATTGCAGTTCAAGAACAAAGACATTCTCCTGAGTTAATAACAGTAGGTCAGTGTGTCAGTGTGAGGGCTGTACGCGTGTGTCGTCGTGTTGGTATGTCGTAAGATGAGTGAGTGAGTGAGTGAGTGAGTGAGTGAGTGAGTGAGTGAGTGAGTGAGTGAGTGAGTGAGTGAGTGAGGGAGTGAGTTTAAGGCCCGTAGACAGCAAGGTTCTTTGGGCCCTCAGAGGAAGTGAAAGACTGAAAGCATTGAGCAAATTATGAGAAGAAAATCAGTTGTGATAGCTTGAAGGATTGTAGACGGCAGTGGCGGCCCGTGACTCATCAATTTAGGAGGGCGGCATAATATATTTCCAGAACCAGCACGCTTTACGTGACAGTTACGAGTAACTCCGAATATCACCAGAACATTTGTGAAAAGAAAACAAACTATATATAGGGAAATATTGTTATGAATGACCTTCAATCTGTTCATTAAATGCACCCCATTTTAATTCCCAAACATTAGGTAAGCAGGATCACCAGCATTCACTACCAATTAGGTAGTAAATAATTTTCATTATCTAGGCTTCAATTTATTTAATAGTTTACCCGTTGATATAAGAAAGCTCTCAATTCAAATGTTCAGGAGACGGATTAGAGCAGCTTTGATTATTAATCCCCTGTATAGCGTTATGGAGTTTTATGATATTGATGTATTTTAATTTTAATTGTGTCTTCTTTTTAACGACGATGCTATGCATGCTTGTACATGTTCAATGCTAATAAAAATACCTAATACATAATAACAGAAAGACGCATTTTTACTTTCTCTACTACGTACAGTAAGTAGAGGAAGTATTGTATTCCACCCAAGAATTCAATGCTGAGGTTTCACCGGAAATATAAGTTTTGAGCTCCCCGGAATGAAAATGGCATTTTTAGAGAAAGGTCCGCGTGTGCGTCTGTCTTTCAGTCTGTGGATAGCATAGCTCAAAAGCGAAAACTCGGTTGGAAACCAAAGTGGGTATTTAAGTTTAATATCTCTTAAGTTTGCGACACAAAGATTTTGAAGAAAGTTTCTCCACCCTAAGCTACCCTTTACGCGGAACATTGTTTGAAAATTTTGAATTTCTCGAAAATAGCTAATGACTTTGATAAAATGCCATATATTTAACATATTATTGTGGCAAATGAAATGTATATGTTGAATTTTCTGGCTATAACCCATGTAGTTCTGTTTACTCTGGATGATGTTTGCATAACTGGAAAACTGTAAGAGATTAACTAAATCTTACCACACAAAAAATGTATGGTTCCTGAGAACCTTCAGCTAGCTTTGGGTGATCAACAATATCACAAGAAAATCATCAAGTTCATCAAGGCATGCAAAGTTAATGTTTAAATTCAATGTAAACTTCATGATTTGTTTCCTCTTTTTCTTCTCAATGCTTAGCCGCGATATGACTTTAATGTTGAAGCGACTTCAAATAATAAATAAATTTTTAAAAAATGCAGAACTTACTAAAACACAATTTGTTGTTTTAATTGTCATCTTGCTTGAAGTATCGCGATGCGAAGATACCGGACGGATGAGATGCAGTCCGAAATTGCATCCGTAAGGAAAATATCAGCGCTCTTTCATGTGTTAGCGGCGGAAAAACATTTTAAACTAAACAAAATGGGTAAGTAGCAACAGGAAACGTATGAATGTATTTTGGCATGATGCCTGATGTCAAGGATATTTGGACTAGTGCTTTCAATGTAATGTTGCCTTTTCTTTCTTATTTTTATCCAGTGGGAGGGCACCGTCCTAGAGTCCATTGCTAGCCGCCACTGGTACACTGCGTTAACGTCGAAAAGGTGACTGTGTATTTATGATAAAATTTTAGAAGATAATATAGTGATAAACGGTGTCATTTGTCACAATATTCTATAAAATTCCATTTTTACAGATAATTTCAACCACACAAATTATTTTTTCTTAAATATTTAAGTAAGCTTGATTGCAACAACATTAAAATTATGTGTCTAAATAACACAGTTTAAATGTATGATTCTTAACAGCTTGTCTGGGTAATAAGTGGCACAATCTTACACGTTTAAGGAAAACTCTCTTAAGGGCATAAGTTGCTCAACAAGCCAGCGCCATTAATATTGTTTCAGTTTAATATTTTTGAAGTATACGTGGATACCTTTTCTTCTACTTTTGAAGGGAGATCGAAATGAAACCGCGCTAGCATGGAAACATCTTAAGAGTAATAAAAAGTACACTTGTACGGTTCCTTTCTAGGAAGTTCACTAGGGCGTATGTACTGTTTTAATAAGTGATAAATGTAATGTAATAGATGTTTATGCAATCATCCTGTAATGGGAGTTATTAAGATGCGAGTTACGAATAACTTTCAAGTTGTCGACGGGCCCTTAAACCCGACACACTCACTCACTCACTCGACGTGAGCGACCAGACCATTATATGAAAGTTGCATGCAATAGCTTTTCTACCATATTACTCAGATCTGTTATAGATCAAAAGGAAGAGATAACAACAATACAATGTGTAGAGAAACAAAATGAAATAACAATTGAGTTGGAAGAGGTTTTGAAAGAAGCAAAAAGTAGGAAGGCTCCCGGTTATGATAATGTCAACGTGGAACTATGGAAATATGGAGTGAAGAAGTTAAAAATTAGGTTACTACAACTCTCCAATTTAATTTCTAAGGAAGAAAGAATATAAGAAGAGTGGTGAAAAACTACAGAGGCATCTCTTTACTACCCACAGCGTACAAGTTGTACTCAGCAGTATTAAGAAAGAAATTATACCCTATAGCGGAGAAGAAAATAGAATCAGGAAATCTTGTATCGATGCTATCTTTGCTATGAAACAAATATTAGAGAGAAGATCCGAATGCAACTTACAAAGCTGTTATTTTTACCAGATTATATCAAACCATCTGACAGGGCACACAGAAATAAGTTATGGAACATTTTGGAAGAATATAAAATACCACCTAATTTGATTAATTTGATTAAATCACTATATAATTAAACGATAATGAAATCAATAAAGAGAATGTGTATGTTAATAAATGCCTAATACAAGGGTGCGGTTTTTCAACAGTATTATTTAATCTATATTTAAATAAAATAATTGAAGACTGCTAACTGAAAATGAAATAGAATACGAAAGACAGACAAACATGTAAATGAAGTGGAAAAGAATACACTATAAAAATTTCTGCAAAGAAAACGAAAGCAATGGCAATGACAGTAAGAGAACAAAAAACTATTAAAATAGTTATAAACGAAACTAGAGTTCTTAGATCCAGAGAAGCTAGAATAGAAGCAGCTCAAATGAGATTTCTACGATTTATTTAGCCTCGAAACAGGCCTTTGACCTAAACCTTGTTAGGAAGAAGAGGGTTTTCTACATTTAGATATACAATGAATATTTAGGTGCATAAAAAATCAAACAAAATGTGATCAATCAATTTCTCGTATTTTAAATGCGTTTTGATGACGTGAATATTGATTCAAGGTCACCGGTATTAATTTTCAATCTGGAGACAGAAATGAAGACAGCTGAAGGTTATACAAATGAAGCTATTGAAAATAGGTAAACTACTGCTCTTTAGTATACCTTATCTAAACACTCATGAAAAACTAAACCCCTAGCGCAAAAGCTTACGAAGGGCCAAGGATTGCCGCCCAGTCGCTGCGTCCCCCACCTCTGTCCACTACAGGCGTCATTGGTGGGGTGCAGTACTGGAGGGTGTGACGTGATCAAGGCCAATTATGTGGCCTTCGTGACCTGAGGCCGCTACTTCTCCATCAAGTAGCTCCTCAATTGGTCCCCCCGGGGCCTAACGAGGCTCTAAATACTCATACCAGCCTTCAATTAAAATACTAGTGATTATGCTACCTTTCCATTGAAAATCAAAACCCTCAAATAAATTAAATTCTCCACCTACTTCAACCAAGTTTCATAAGAAATCATTATCAGAAGCTGTCTTTGCAAACTGTACGATACAAAATGTGTATATTAACAACTCAATTACATTTTCTGTTTTTAAAGTCTTTGTTACTATATGTTTGTAAAATGTGAACAGAGATTTATTCGATTTTCAAACAGTGAAACGAAATTATATAAATTCCTATTGTTGAATGAACTGACTCGAGTAGGACTGCGCGCAGGTGCGGAAATCTGCTGTTATTCTAACAGCAAAAGAATAAGTTTAAGTACAGGAGTCAAAAAAAATCATTTGTACATTGATTCCTGATGTTGAAATTGTTTGTCCAGTTAGAAGCATACATACGTTTGCGTTGCATGAACTACAAATTAAGACTGCAATTTCCAGCACACACCCCGCATATTTACCTAATAAGTGGTTCCTGAGCAGTTTCACCTATCATTACATTATTCTCCTTGTTGTGTTTATTCAGAGTGGTAAGCATAGGATTATAGACTGGAGTTTCACCTCCGGCATGGATGGATTTGAATGCTCTTGCAATATCCCGTGTTACATAATCTTTAATACCATGCAGTAATTCCCAATAATTCTACCAGCATCTGTGCCGTGTAATTATTCTTGGTTTAGTATATAAAGCTCACAATTCGAGCAATGTAAGCAAAATTGCGTTCCATTTCACTTAATGCTAAGAATAACGCACAATGGCATTCGCTTGTTTCAACGATTACATAAACACACACGAGCAGGGATATCTAGATATGGGAGCTTAGACAGAAAAATAAAATTGTAGAAGAAAATGGGAAGTAGTAAACTGCCTTGATTGATATTCCCATTCCACTAGAGAGAGAAGATGCAGAGGCAAGATTGGGAAACGAAATGTAGAAACACAAAGAAAACAATGTGATGTGGAGACTGCTTTAGGGAACATCCATCATGGTGGCAAACTAATAGATACTGACGCATTGCTGCAGTTTATATTTGTAGACTAGCCGCTGTGAGAGTAAACAAGAGTAACTGATATAGAAGGGCTGTACTCCAAAATTCGTATATTTACACTGCACTGCATTTCGCTATTCTTCCGATATGTACAAGCATGTAGCGTTCAAGTGCTTTAAAAGGGGGAGAAAGATATTTCTCTCTGCTTGTATTCAATTAAATTAAGCCTTGGTTTAATAATATACGTCAGATAAGTATCACGTTAAAAATAAGCTGAACGCATCTTAGTAATATATAAGAACAACATAATTTACATACTAATTGGCTCACCCAGCTTTTTAAATCCTGAAAGGCAATTACATTAATTTCAGTTCCACTCGATGCTCTTCATGAAATTATTCATTTGCGACTTAGAGGATATCCTTGTAGAAACCTTTTCTTCACTTCCTGTAGCCGCAGGTTCTTAAAGTCAACAATATTAAAAATAACGGACAAAGCTTCTCTAAAATTTACGGCAACGGGAGAAACTAACGCTGGGCGTTGTGTTTCAGAACATTGTTACCTCTTTACGAAAATGCTCAAAACTACATTCTGCATCTGGTAACATTGAAACGTTTGGTTAGTTTTACCTCCTCTACTTCTTACCCATAGCAAGCAGAGGTAGTATTGCATTCCATTCAAAAATAAAAAATCAAGGTTTCAACGAAAATGCATGTTTTGAGACTCTCTTAATCCAAACGAAAGCATGTTCAGGAAAAGGTCTCTGTAGATGTCTTATCTGAAGAACGATAAGTATGTTTAACACCAAACCCAGTTCAGCAGCTACCAGAAATGCCACTCATGTTTTCATGAAACCTCCAACCCAAACTAACCTATGCATGAAAAAAGTATTTATTTTTTTATTTTGTCAAAAATGTCTAAACGATATAGATTATCTTAAACATATGGTACGCTATATGCATGACAAATGCAATTTATATCTTGTATTGTGCGAGGATTGATTGTGAAATCCTCTTTGTTATGAATGAACTTGCAGAACTTCTAAACCGCAAGATATAGAAAAATAACGTATTGCACAAAATGTGTTTTTATAAACCACACAATTACTGTTAAATAAAAATTGTTGTGGCATTAAGCATTTCTGGGATATTTTTATTATGGCGTTGAATTGTTAGATAGTTTATACTTTTCCAAATGCAGAAATCGCTATTGATTTTTTTTCTCGCAGTAATGTAAAGACAACGGAATTTCGAAGCCATCACATAGCAACCATTCTATCGCTTTAGCCACGGGTGTGCAAGTGTGGCTGTTTGTGTCACAGCTCTGTGACGTAATCTCCCCCACTCTCGTGAGCAGCACTGACCGTCGAAAGCACACAACAGGGAACAGCACGTCAACAACGCGACGACATTTTCAAGCTGACTGGAAAAATGATTATTTTGTTATTAAATAATGTAAACATTGTTTCATTAACCGCATCAGTAAATACATTTATAGGAAATTTATAGGGAATTTAACAAAATGGGATAACCAACTATGTGTTGGAGATATGAGTAATTTATCATGCATAGAGTCCTTACGGAGTATAAATCCATTATTTGACTTCGAACTATCTGCTACATTTGAAAACAAATTTTCTGAGCTAAAATATATGGGAAATGAAATCTGTCTTGTCACAAATCCTTTCAATTTTCATTCATTATCGTCATCGTTTGGTCTGCAAGATGAATTAGAGAATATAGAAACCATAATTACTGAATGAAACACGATAAATGTAAACTTTAATATCTACAGACAATTATGAAATGAAAGTTTCCCCAAAACACACTGTTTTGCAGCCCACCTAATGTCAATTTTCGGAATACCATATTTGTGTGAACAAACTTTTCGAAAACGAGTTTAATAAAAAGTAATGCAAGGTCTACATTAACTGACAAATATTTAGGTGCGTTACTTCGGTTATATACGTGTTTATCCCCGGACATTGAGGCGTTAGTGAGATCAAAAGGCTTACAATCGTCATCACAGATTACCAAATTCACCTCATACAAAATAAATAACAAATAACGATCTTGTCACGGCTTAGTACACAAACAAGTATTTACAGTGCAAAGGCGTTTTTCATAGTTTGCCACTGAACAAGTAGGGTAGGCTTCTTTACGTCATAGCATGGACGGAGGAGTGGTTTCCCCTCAATAGTGTGAGTTGCGCACCCGTGACTTAAGCTTACTGTATCCCCATATTTCCCTTGTACCTATAAGGAAATCTGAAACAAAACTATTTTGAAGTCTTTATCTCGTTTAGCATGAAGTAAATAGAAGAATAAGATTTTATAGAATGCAGTATGGTGAAGAATTGGTGGAGAACGTTAAAGAGATTTAACTACTTACAACGAATGAATTATTAAAACTGTGTGTCTAAATTTGGTGCCCAAGTTATTTAACACAAGACTCTGGGATTTTCACATTAAGAAAGTAAATTACCCTCTCAGACCAATAAATCAATAAAATAGGGGGAAACGTTCATTTTCTAAAGCCCAAGTAAACGCTTTAAAAATGTTGAAAATGCCATGTTGTCTATAACCACCAACAAAATTAAAAAAAAATCTTATGGCTTATTTGTGGATATAGATGCATACAAATGCCTCTCTGCACATTTAGTACTGTGCATTGGTATAGTGATGGCATGCAGAGGACAGAAGGTGCACAGAAGGCCGTGGTATCCAGAGAGAAAATAACAAATGAACTCACTAAGTCGTGGTTTGTGATCTTTAACTATGTTTCTTGATAATATTATGTTATTCTTATAGGTACTCTTCTCCATGGAGTAAATTCACTCCATACAACTCTCAATCAAAAGTCAAAGCGATTTTGAAAAGCATACTTCAACATTCTTGTATTCTTATACCTACCTTTGTGAATTCTTTCTAGTCAATTAGGTCCCTTAGTTATTGATACCAGCAGTGCTAGAAGCAATTGGATTCCTAAAAGCCACTTGTAGCCTTCTTAAAACAATTATTAATATTTGTTGAACAGTTTCCAAGATTACTTGGGACGCACACGAACGTACACGCACATGCACACGCACACACTCACGCGCGCGCGCATACACACACTCTCTCTCTCTCTCTCTCTCTCTCTCTCTCTCCCTCTCAGCATATATACAATTCATTGTATCCAATAGTAAGTAAAATATCATGCTAAATAAATCGCTAGAATAAAACTATTTTCGTGCAAATGTTCCACAATATCACTCTCATTCATAAAGTTTGCTGACAAAATACAAACAAGATAGGATTAATTTAAACCGAAGGCGTTTCAATTTCCTCAGTAAAAGATGATAAATTTTGTAGATACTATAAGCGAAGAATGAAATGTATGAATGGATAGTAATCGAATGAGCCCGTAGAACTTTGTAACCGAAAGTTATCTACATTAATCGTTTTATATGAACACCGGGGAATAACCTCCTCCAACATGGTCTCTATCGGTAAGCAAAATCATTAATACCAAGCGACCACGATGAGCAAAAACGATTATTTATAATACAATTCATTTTCTCAGAAAAATGACGATTATTTTTAACAAAACATCTTCTTACAGAAAAACTCAAGTAAAAGTAGAAATAACAGATTTACAACAGAGAACCAACGTCTCTCGGTATTCAACATTAAGGCTGGATATCATGTTGTCACCTACTTATGGTGAACACGAGTTCGATCCCCAATTGACGGAATGTTCCACAATGAAGATTTTTTCCTGAACAACAGTACTTTATGTACAATTAACACCTACTAGATAACGTGCATGGAGACTTCAGTGTTATTCAATCCAACGTTGATTTATTCCTTTATCATTTCGAGATATATTTTAAATTATATTCCTTTAAGAACAGAGAGTTAAAAAAAGTAAACAAACTTTAACATAGCTAACAATTTCAGGGTCAGTGTTACTACAACGTACAGAGTAATTAAAATAATGGTGTTAAAGCCAGACGGTAAACAGTTATGCATATTTGTTATGTGAAGTAAGAGCTTCAATGTCAATACTGCCATGACAATGAACTTGAAAATAAACTTGTTTTATTTCAGTTTAAGAATAACAAAACATGTACGTTAATAACAACGCAATAATTCATTGCAAAGTTACTTGACAGATAAAGTACCCGTTTGAAAAACCTGCTTGCAAAAAGTATCAGATCTATCTGGATGCATTTTATAAGCGAAGATTCATCATCATCATCATCATCACCATTATTATTATTGATGTTATAACTTTATACGGAGTTCTTTGATTATCCTTGATATTTCAAGACATCTAATTTACTTCATTACAATTACTACACGCCTATAAATGTAATAATATTAATAATGACAATAATAAATATAGTATAACAATGTTAACATTAAATGCTTTACCAGTTTAAAATAAAATACTTTAATAATATATTCGTGAAATTCAGTAAACTATCGTGTTTATTAACACAGTTTGAAAAGTTACACATTTTTACATTTAATATATTCTTTGGTTGTATCCCATTGAATGGATGGTCACAAATATTGACTATCCGTCATTTATCTCGAAAGAGAAGAGTTGAACTGTGCATATGGTAATAAAATAAATCACTCATATTCTAACATATATAGGAATAAAATTGCAATATAGCCATCTTACACAGTTACACCATTTATGCCACCTTTTTGTGCCAAAAGAGTACCGTCTAGAGTGTCAAAATACATTTTCTTCATTCTCATCTAAATAGCTTGTATTATTTTTGTGTACTGAAAGTTTATAGTAACAAGAAATAGAATAAATATAGTGAACAGAGAAAACGAACTCAGTCCTACACATCAGATTGTCTCCTTTGGTATTTTAATCCGGAAAAGATTATACAGGAGAGTCCCAATAACTCGACTCTGGGTAACTCGACATTTCGTGTAACTGGACAACCTTTCTTTATTTTGATTTCTTTTTATATTTTTAAGGTCGGACTTGACTGTAATAATTTCTATAATCCAGTATACGTTATAAACAGTGTAAGTAAATTTTAATTAGTCTACCTACCACATTCTCTCTCACAGTAACAAAACAGCTGACGGGGTTATTTACCTTCGATATCTAGTCAGACCTTTGTCGCTAAATCGATATCGAAATCAATGATGTGGACACTAGTCTTGCTTAAAAGATTTGAAGGTTTATTGCTTTTCCCTCTACGTACGTGGAAAGCTAAACGTTTAGTTACAATAACGTTTCTCAAATTTCATGGTTACTGTTAGTGTTTTGCTAAATTATGTTTGTACCAGTGAAAATGTCAAACGAGAAGAAAGTGGAAGTTAACCTGACAATGGAAATTAAATTGGCTGCGTTAAAGAGACCGAAGAAAGGTGAATATAATTAATGGTTTTTAGAATATGTTATACTCCTGTTTTCTAGGTATTGAGGTAGAGCATGCATTTATGTAATTTGAGTATTTTGTTGTGAGTTACAAAATTTGAAGCTTTCACGGCGATAATTACACTATTCTGCATGGAATTTGTTTTTTTTTTTAAATGAATGAGCGCTTCTGAATCACATTTTCACACTGATTGCAAAACTGAAACCCGCTTTCACATACCACGTCAGAATTTTTTGCAATTAAAATTTTATGTTTTCAATATTTTTAATAATGCACATGCAGTAGTAATATTACCGCGTGCCTATCGTTTGTTAGAAAAGCTCAACAGCTTATAATTTCAACTTTATCGCTTAAAATGTGATATAATATTACTACGTTTATATTTTATATTTATATACTTTTTATATTTATTAAAATCTCCTAATTATATCCGCCCTAGGGGATGTACAAAAATGTGTTATGGCGATAAGACAACGTCATGCAATGTTTGTTCTTGGAGATGTTTATCTACAGTATCAGATACATTGCCATCTGCATCCAGCAGCACTAAAACCGAAAGCGAATCTCCAGTGGATAATACTTATGAACCAGACAATTCTGATGAGGATAGATCTTTTAATCAAAGTGTGCAATTATTTTGTGAGACATTGCCTAAAGAATTAGCAGATCTTTTAGGCTCTAGGTTAAAAGAAAAGGAAGTATTGTCTGAGGACACATATTTTCCATAGTATAGACATAATGAGAAGGAACTTGTCCTTTTTTTTTTACTTTTCTTTTTTCTTTCTTTCTTTTTTTTTTTTTTTTTTTTTTTTTTTTTTTTTTTGGGGGGGGGGGGCTGAAAAAGAAAATTTGGTGCATTGCGAGATACCCATTCTGTCTTCAAATGTTATAACAGAAGTTATAATTCTAGAGAGAGGAGGTTCTTCATAGGTTCTTCTCAAAAAGTCTTAAAGGTGTTTTGCTTCATAAATGGAAACATTCATCCTTCCATTTCTGTAGCCCACTCTTTTCTTTTAAAGTAGACATATGAAAACGTTAAACTGTTGTTACAAAAACTACAGTACGAGAACCATCAATGGCTAGCCTGTGGAGATTTCAAGATTATTAGACTATTACTTGATCAGCAGGCAGATTTCACAAAATACCGCTGTTTCTTATCTGAAAGTAATAGCAGAGCTACGTCAGTACACTAGGAAAAGGAACAGGACTAATTTAACACAGGCAAAAAATAGTGAATCTCTTATTGATCCCTCAAAAGTATTGTTCGTACATCTACATGTGAAATTAAGTTTAATGAAACAATTTGTGAAAACTCTAGATAAGGAAAGTGAGTACTTTAAATAACTTTACGTTACACTTCCTCATTATTCAATGAAAAAAGTTAAAGCTGGTGTAGGTATTCGTTGCCCACAAATTCGAAAACTGATGGACAGTCAATTCGAGAATACTGTGAATCGAGAAGTGAAGAATGCCTAGAATGGTTTCAGAAATATTGTTTTTAATTTCCTTGGAAATAAAAAAGACCCAAATTATGTTAACATAGTGAAAGTGATGCTACAACATTTCAAACAATTCGGTCGCAATACGAGTGTCAAAATACATTTTTTATTTTTCATTCTCATCTAAATTATTTCCCTGATAATTTATGAGATTTTGGTGAGGAATAGGGAAAAAGATTTCACCAGGATATAAAAATTTGGAAATGAGGTATCAAGGGAGGTGGCGGGTTCACATGATGGCCCACTATTGTTGGTTGTTAAAAAAGGACCGCTCTGAACAATATGTGAGAAGGGCAAAGGGGAGAAAATTTGAAGTGTAATATTGAGGTAAGGTTATGAATGTGCTTATAATTATTATTAATTAGTGATTAATTAGTGGCAAATAACAAAGTATAATTATGGCCTAGTTTTTCATACAAAATTGTTGTTGAAAGTAATTTTCATTACATTTCACAAATTTCTAATTTCATTTCAGTTATTTATGAATATTTTGAAAACCTGACGTGGTGGATCATGTGCATTTTCGAATTCAGCACAAAAAATCCGTTTAGGACCATCTATCAGATTACAAAATATAAGTTTGAAATGCAGAACGGTGTTATGAATGAGCACTTTTCGGGTTACCAGCTGTGTAATATTCATAACATTTCTTATAACAACAAACAACATGACAATGTTATAACAACAAACAATATAACAATGTTATAACATTTGTTATAGATATTGTACGGCTAGTAAACCGAGAAGTGGCAATTAATTTTGAATAGTGAATAACAGAACCTTTATTTCGTAGAACTAGACATTTTGATAACTTGACAGTCTCTCAGCCCACATTAGGTCGAATTATCGGTATTCTACTGCAATAATATCGTTAATTAAAATATTATATGATTGAGATTGACCGCCTCCGTAGTGCAGTTGGTAGCGCGCTTGCCTCTGGCGCGGAGAAGCCGGGTTCGATCCCCTGTACCGGAATGAGGATTTTTCCCCCGCTGGGGTCTGGCACGGGGTGCACTCAGCCTAGTTAGGTCCCGGGAGAGACCAAGTGAGGAGCTCCTTGATGGAGAAGTAGCGACCGCAGGTCGAGAAGGCCGGGAAGACTCAGTAGTAGGGACAAGACCTTGAGCTGGCGCCAAAGCTGAAATGCTGTAATGTTAGTGGATAACATCTTAAAGATTTGTCCCTGATAGAATCCATATGTATTAACTTCACTCTTATAGTCAAATTATATTCTCGTAAAAATGTTGTTTCCTAGATCAAAAGGTTCTGAAATGATGATAGACATCTTACGGAATATAAAATATTTAGAAAGGTCTGCTTGTTTTATACATTCTGCTATTTTTTGTGCATGTGCTGCATGAAGCGCGTGTGCGTTCAATTTTTTGTAGTTTTTAAAACCAAAGCCAACAGCTAGTACAAAATAGCAATATTATTATTGTGGATATACAAAATAAAATTAAAGTAATAGTTTGTCAATAAAGCTTACCTTTGCGATAGTGCTTAATGTTTCAGAGTTATTTTTACACAAAATGTTAATATTCACGTGCAAGACAATGGACTCTTTTTGGCTTTCAGATTACGAGGTTAACTGGGTAGGCCTTGCCACCTGTAAATTATTTGAATAGAATTATGAAGAAACTATATTCACCATCAACCAAGTAGATTATAACTCTACGAAATGCTCATGTTTGTACACGTGCCCTTAATTTTATTCAGTGAACGATAGTCACACCTTTCAACATGGTTAATAAGAGGGTAAGAGAGGAAGAGGAAATAGAAGTGTTAGCTATAATGCAGGTTGGAAGTGGGTATTGTTAAGCTACGCAAGAAAAATAAGAACTTAATATAGCTCCTTGAGGAAACCCACTCTGCGTAACGCTACTAGTCAAATTCCCTTTACCTGACAGAAGCAGGGCTGGTTTTAATAACAGGTGCTTAGTGAATGCACTTTAAGATTAACCCTGAAGGCTGGCCAGCCATATCCCACCCAGCACCGCATTCCTCACGCTATCTAACATTACAGCGAAAGTTAACCGTTACCTCAAGGACATCCACTTGACACAGATCCTATCTCACTATTGCCTATTTCGTTTGTCGAAGATGTGAACATGCGGTGATAATAGTCTGAAAAATATCTTCTTTAGATAATAATAGTCTTGCTGACACGTAACAAATGTGTCGTTCGAATGAAAAGTGGTATAATTAATTTATATATTATACTGCATAACACAGAAACGTGCCAGATGAAAAAAGACTACCTATTAGGTAACAGGTAATTGAATACCAGCTCTTACCCATTACATAACCTGAATTGCATTACATTCTAATTGCTTCTAGATATTTCTTCAGAAAAAAATATATATACCGCAAACATTTCACACACCTACAGTTAATCAGTTAAAATTACAATTTCACACTTCTAAACTTCTTGCCAAATATTACTATTTTAAACTTATATAACTCAAAACTTTTAATTTGCTCTATACCGTCTAATAAGGTTACATTACATTTACGGGATGTCAATGGAAATACACGTTTTAATATCACTTGAATTCGAGCATCATATAGCAGTAGTAATATATATTATAGTTTAAGGGCGCACAGCTTCCGAGATTATTATCGGGCGTAAACAGCCCCCTAGAGTTACAAAACTACTAAGGCTACCGTATACTACCTTACGTAAGTGTAGATTGCGGTAGTTTTCCTAGTACAATTAGTCAGTGGAGAACCTACCGGCATTACATGTACTATATTTCACAGAAGGAAATGCCAAACTTCAGTGAGACCTGCGCGAAGGGCCACCTAATCCTCAGGCGTTCCTAAATAGATGATATCAGAATAAAATTTGTTAATACGCTTTCCTTGCCGCTCAGAGGGCATGACAGCTACAGGCTCACCTCGCAGTTTTGAAAAGCAATATTTCAGCAATCAAAGGTATCTTTCTATAAATGTCGAGGATTAGGTATTACCATGTTAAAGAATTTACTTCCCGTCATGAACTGTCATTGTTTAGTAACCTTACAATGGGTATAAGAAGCATTATATCTGGTTCATAATAGAAAATTTCGACATGCTCGAAAACTAAAATGTTTCAGGCACAAGAAATGAAACTAATCTTTTAAAAACATTTAATCACTCAGCATGATGACATTCTACTATACTTAATTATGCAGTAATAGGGCACAAATACTATTCTGTGTAAAAATAAGACTCATAGCATAGAAGGAAAATGAATTTAGTGCATTACACACCATATGAAAGAAACTGGGGCTGCACTGGTCACAAAAAATATAATTAAAAGAAGTTGTTGCCAGTGAATAAAGTTGTTCAGTTGTAAATTACTTCAGCTTGCAGCAAACTTTGAACCTGGAGGTGTTGTCACTTTGTTTATTTCCAAGCACTACACAATGTTGCCATGTGCCCATTAACTCATATACGTGTGCATTCATCCTGAGTCTTCATTCCTGATAAAAAGTTCTGGAGAACTAAAGACGCTGGTTAATCCTCCATTCAGAAAACAAGCATGTAAGAGGCGAGGTTTGAACCATCGACACTCCAACTCCTACGGATAGCCACCTCGCAATTTCCACTGTTTCTGGGTTGAGCAATATCCGCTCTATTCATGTGATATTAAGTTAAATTCTATCATTAAAATGGCAGCAAATTTCGTTGCAAGGTGGAAAGTTCGCAGTACCATTATCAAAAGTTTAAATATTTTGCTTTTGTTTCTAGATGTTGTTTATATTTATTTAGGAAAAAAGGAACATTATCTAGAACAAACGTAGGTATGACAGTGTGAAGTGCGAAGTGTAAGTTCCGCAAGTTGCTTTTATTAACGACAAACAAAGATGGAACGAAATAAATTATATAATAGTTACCTTTGATACACATTTGAAAATACTGCTATTCATGTTCAGTTCATACTGATGGACGATTGAATAACTGAGGTGATTTACTGATGTAACACATTTAAAATATAATGTGCCTAAGAGATATTGTAATGTAATGTAAACCCCGCGCGACAGCCCACGAAGGGCCAAGGCCTACCGCCCAGCCGCTGCGTCCCCCACCTCTGCCCACTACAGGCGTCATTGGTGAGGTGCAGTACTGGAGGGTGGGACGTGGTCAGCGCCCCGAGCCCTCCCGGCCAGTTATGCGGTCTTCTCGACCTGGGGCCGCTACTTCTCCATCAAGTAGCTCCTCAATTGGTCCCTCCGGGACCTAACGAGGCTGAGTGCACCCCGTGCCAGACCTCCCAGAGGGGATAAAATCCCCATGCTGGTACCGGGGATCGAACCCGGGTCCTCCGCGCCACAGGCAGCCTAAGAGCTATTACAATTCAATAATATTAACTGATGAATAAGCTAAATGGATTTAATTGTGCCAGCTGGTGCTGTTTCCACTCCTGCCGTCTGCAAGGTTTTTCCCCTTTTATGGAATGTCTATTCTCTATTTTTGCTCTTTAGTTCGTTCAACTTCCAAAGTCTTCGTATTCTATCAGCACAGTGTTATACATTGCAGTTAAGGACGAAGCTGGATAACGAGATGCTTGCTTTAAATGAAGTTTTTAGATTAGAACATAGAAGAAAGAACGAAAGCTCAGTCGGTAGCGCACCCGCCTACTCCAAAAGGGGTCCCGGATTCGATTCCCGGCTGGAAGAGAGAGAACTTTTCTTTAACTTTAATTATTCCCCGTTCTTCCTAAGTCTGGAAGCATGAATGGAAGTGTGAATTTAATGTAAAGATTAATCCAAGTAAAAGAAACTCGAAGTTCAAAACCACCGTTAAGCGAGTGAACACCAATGCAATCTGCAGTGTCGCAAAGTTTTCATAAAAATGTTATTTCAGAGCTTTATTCTTGAAAATGACATCTAGTTGTTTGTACATACAGAAGATACATGATATTGTGAGGAAGGCTTCAGCGCGAGTTGATTAATTGTGCCCATGTGAGGTACTTGCCACTGTAATCCTTTCTAGGACCCCAGCTCGTAAATCCTTCCGGTTATCTCTCCAAAAACATCTGAAAACCTGAGGTTGTCAGGTGGCTTTAATGTATGACCTATTTAGATAACGAATGTGCATTCTAACTTTTAACTGCTAAAATAATAACTTTCTACAACAGTAGCAAAAATAAATAAACTCATAAATAAATATATAAAATCCAGAAGCATAGTAATAGAAAAGATAAATATCTCTCAATGTATTCTTCTATAAACGTTTCCTGTTTGGAAAGATCAATCAGATTCAACAAAATTAAAGAAGATGTAACAAAAACGTACGTCAGAACTTTAAGACTGTATTTCTCGAAATTGGAGGATGAAAATAATCAAGCATTTATCCGAAAAGGCCTTGTTATTGGTATTTTTTGTACAGTTCCACTTACATTGTATGATGTGGTACATTATGAAATGAAAATAGCATAACACATGAAAACCTTTCAAAGGGAGCATTAAAATGGCCCTATTTGGTACACCAACTAGGACATTGAATCCCATATGAAGTGATGTATTCTTAGAAAGACTGAACTAGCTTATGTCCTAAACTGTAGTTCTAAATATATAAAAGCGCTCCTAACGCGTGCTGTTTTCCCCCCACAACGCTGTTTACAACAGAAAACAAACACGCCTTTTATTCAAATGCATTGTTGCAGCAACTATAACACAAATGTAACTATTTTATTAATTTTACTTCATCTCTATGTCAGTTATTATTCTTTGTACACCTAAAACAGGTGTTAAAGTTCGTTTTTCCAACTAAACAAATAAAACTTTTACTGGGACGGCAGGAATTTGGACAGGCAAAGCAATTCATGCAGATTTAGGTATTGCTCTTCAAATGTGTGGGCAGTTCTTGGCTTAAAAGAAATTTAAGTTATCTGAAATAAACAAGGGACCAGAAGGCAAAGAATTGTTAAGACCGTGCACTCAAGTTCAAAAAGTAGCAAAAGAGCTCTTGTTTAACAACTCGTCCTAAATGGTATCTCTATAAGTTTCCTCCAGCTAGGTTGTGTACATCTTACCTTTCTCTTTCAGGGAAGGGAATTCTTACTAAGGTGCTAACTTAATTTCCATCTTTTACACATTCTCAATTTGTTTCTGATGTTAATTTATTCTTAAAAAATAATAGCAGGAGATACTACACTGAAAAATCTGATGTGTTGCACTCACATGACTCTCTACTCTTGTACTAAGCATTCTTACAAATTCTTATTCCTATATCTTCTTCATTATTCGTATTTTTATGCCCTAATCATGGAGAGAGATGGAATTTCAAAACTATCACATAGTGACCAACTCTAAAAATTAATTATCCTTAAGTTTACTACATTCTATTATTTCCATTATACCTACAAGGACATGTGCAGTAAAACCATTTCTGCCTTTCTCGATTAACGTGTTGCAGATAGAAGACCCCATCTGCAACACATCAGATGTATTTATCTAACGAACAACTTAAAACGGAAAGCAAAATCTGGGGAACACATTCTGGGAGAAGGACGTGTTTGAAAGTGCGTGATTTCAATGCAAGTGAAATACAAAATATGTAAACAATACGTTCAAACGATTGAGAGATAATATTAAGAATAAGTATTGGGATTTCAGAAACCATCATGCTGAACGTTTGTATTTAGAATAACAGCTATCACAGATCAACAAACTCAAAAGACATGAGCTGCTTTGGTGATGTATAAATTAAAATGTACATGCTTTACACAAGTAGTAACTGAAAGATAGCAAAAGTAAACAGAGAATCGTGGTTTAATCATCCACTGATGCCCATAGTTTCTCCAGTAGCACATTCAGAAGCATTACAATGTTGTCTTGTTTACCAAATTACAAAGGTCTACCATAACACTTTGCCGCGTATCTCTGTCACGTGAGTCACCTCTCATTGGCTAATGTAGAATGTTCTGCATTGCACAACTGTTTCTTATTGAACACGAACAGTCTTTTAATATAGTCGGAGACAATTGTCAGATTTAATTATAATATTATGAATAGTAACACAGTTAATATATCAGGAATGTATAGAAATTGTTATAAAAATGGATGGGAGGACCTTTCGGTTCAAATCTGCCTCTCAGGATGACGAAAGCAGATTCTTCTGTCATGACAGCGTGTTTTCTATTCCTTTTACGTTGTTTTAACTACGTAGTCATATCGCGGTGAGTCTGTTGCGAGATACTCGTAGAACGGTGTGCAGTGGACAGCTAGACTTCAAGGTCTCATCCAGGACCTTCTAGATACCGGACTTGACACTGGGATTCAAGATGGCGGCCTCTGTGGTAGGAACTACTTATAAACAACTGGTCTACAGGCTACGATTTCAACGCAGTAAAATAAAATAATAACACGCCTATTTTGTGAATACATAAAAACACTATTTTAAACATAACCTCAAGTAAACAAAAAAGAATGAGATATTTAATATTAAACTATAACCCATGAGCAATTAAATATATAACCTTAAATAACATTCATGCAATCTACAGTTTTACATGCCATTATGTAACTGCATTACACACCCAAATTACAAAGAAGATAGACAAAACTGCAAGCAGCATGTTAGTTAAATAAAATAGAACTGTTGACATTGAGTTGACTCAGAATTATTAATCATTGTTTACACTGTTTTTCACACTTGCACCACGTACATAATATTATATACCTTCACAAAACATACTATACTGGATGGCTGATATACAAATGCTGCTATTCACAATAATTAGCCACCTACTGAATTCAAAATCTTTAGGATGGAATTTTGCTTTTACTTTTACTGAAAACTTATGATTACTCAGTTTGCAACAATAAAACAACATATTACTCAGCATTTCATGGCACTTCATTTTACAGGGGGAATCCACATAAGCAGATGAAATATTAAAAATAATAACCCTAAAACATCACTGTAAATGAAATATATGAAACACGTAACCTTAAATCAGCATTGTAAAGCAACTTTGCTATACTTTACAGTTTTACATGCAGCAACATAACACATTTCTTCTAAACTACAGCTACACATTTAAATTACAAACACAAAAGATAATGTATAAATACAAGCAGCATACTACTTACATGAAACAAAATGTTGGTGTGCAGCTGTCACTAATTTGAGTTCACTCGAAATTATTGTCTTTCACTATTCACACTATTCACCATGTTATATATACACCGGCAACTAACACATATAACGCAGCAATTTATAGTAATTAAATACTGAATTTACAAGCTTTGCGTTGCAATTTACCTTTTGTTTTAACTGAAAGTTTCTCATGTCTAATTTGCATCCGGGAATGCAACAGTTACGGTGCATTGTCATGTTTGAGGTTAGGTTGAGGTATGACTACAATAACATACACTACTGGAACAGTTTTTCTTCAACAACCTCTCACCACTGTAATCGTGACACAAACTATAGTTGCAAACAGATAAATTAACCACAGTATACGGCTAATGTAGCCAAAGTCTTAGATGGAACACAATAAACATGAGCACGTGTAGAACACGGCACAGTCAACACGTTATTAGATTTATTCCCGTTCCTTATACTGCCCAAATAAACGCTTTTAAACCCTCGCTTTGCTAATATGAAGACAAAATTTCATAGGAATTATTATAACAAACAATAACTCAATGGCATATGAAACAATACGAAAGATAGCGTGTGGAAACACCTCAGAAATCACCACCAACTGCCGACGCCATTTTTGTACTACTTGGATGGCAGTGTCAGGCCCGTTAATCCAGAGGGTCCTGTCTCATCCCTATCTATACCATTCTGCTTCATAATAGAGAGAGAGTGGTGTAGGGCAACTGTACCTCCGCCTCTGTGGCGAGCAGATGGCATTAGGGCGCCATCCAGTCCACATTATTGGTACAGCTGGATTCAGCGTTCTTGGCCCCTGAAGGAAATAAATGTAAAGCTTGAAAGCGAGTTACTTACCAAGCCAGGTGACTGCTGACAGCAAGCGAATTGGTGCGTAAGCGTCATATGCTACTCACATAACGTTCTACTTCGTAAAGTAGTATGTACAGTCCATGCAGAAAAAAAAAATGTCTATACAATGTGCCTAGCTTAATTAGCTGTGCAAATGTGTTCATATTAATACATGCATCACTGCAGATATTGTAAATTTGGCCTTTTTCCGTTTAAAACCCCGTTCTCTCACTATTCTGTTTAAGGATGACTTGCTGCCCTGGAAGTTAATGCCTTTCTTAAAATTCTAAGTAATTTGGCTATTGTAGGAGCACTTCTTTTTTGCCCGCCTCGGTAGCGTGATGCCTCGCGTTCAAGAGGTCGCGAGTTAGAATCTCGCTTAGGGTAAGTTATCCAGGTAAGGTTTTTTTTCCGAGGTTTCCCCATATCCTGAGAAGACGAATGTCGGGTAACTTAGAGCTCTATGGACCTCGGGCTCATTTGAGCATCATTTCCCCCATTTCATTCATTCACCGTCCGATATGACATTATGTTGGAGGACATTAATTAAAAGAAAAAAGAAAAGAAAACAAGCACATTTTTCCTAAACATAAGAATTATAAATCGTTCCTCTAACGGCACATTTATCGAAGTCATCTAAATCCGTTACTCATTTCGAAACTTCTTTTGCCTGGAGTTCCAAAAGACGTGTTCTGATTTTCATTTTGCTCGCGTTCTTGAACAATTCTTTTCACTGTTATTTCTGACGCTCCTGTGGCATCTAATACGCGTTTTTTTAACTTTTTTAATTTTTTTGAAAAACTCTTGTGATGTAAGCAGTTCTTTGCTTTTAGCTTTTTTCTTCATGTATGCATGCCCATACATTTGAAACAATTTCGCTACTCTGATTGTGTAATGTTTTGGATCCTAATTTAGAAAGCAATGGTAGCATACTTTATTTATGCTATGATCAATGTCTCATAAATGCACTATATTCATTCTTATCGCAAACATCTTAATATGTCTTTAATTACCGCACGCTGCACAAAAAAATGAATTGTGAATTAGCAGGGACTGTTGAAATGCAGACATCACTACCTTCCCCCTCCCCGCCCCACTTGTGCATGGTTTCATTCCCAGAATTATATGAGATGACGAGAGAGACAGAAACTATAGGTTCGCCTACAGGACTTCCACTCAAGATCAGGGGCCAAGAACTGTGAATCCAGCTGTAGATAGATTGCACAACACTGCCTATTACGATTTATTTTTCATTTTTACTATTATTTTAGACTTGAGGTGCAACTTTGGATGGTAATATTGAGTATCCAATCCGGATTTATCTTGGCACTGAGTGAAACCACGAAAACCCTCTGTCAGACTGGTTGGCTCCCAGGATTTGGATCTGTTTTGCCATTTTCTTAAACGTTTCCACATCGAATATTTTTTTTTTTTTTTCTTTTTCTGACTATCCTCCCCTATGTAGGACTTGCACCCTCTAGGAGTTAAAAGCCAGTGCCTAGGGTCAGACACCTGTCGAGGATCACAGGAAACTATGAACCGGACAGAGTGAAGACCTGGAAGAGGGTGATCAGCCAAGTACCATGTATGATAGTGAAGAAGAGGATGATATGAAATGTAGGCGAAATCGATGATTGGAAAGGTGGCAATGCAGGAATTGGTGAAATGAGTGGCGGGGAAAACCAGAGAACCCACAGAAAACCCACCCTGACGGCGCTTCGTCCACCACAAATACCACATGCGGGTCCTGGGATCGAACCCGCAGGTAGTAGGCGAACGCTCTAACCGCTCGGCCACGACGCCACCCGCGTCAAATATTCACACTTCAACTATCTCCTCAGGAGCTGGACAGAACAGCCAAAAACGAAGCCCCATTAGTATCCCATACTGAACACCTCAGTCTTGATTTCTCGCCCTAGCCGAGAGTCAAATTCAAGTCCACCCAAACGGTGCTTAAAGGTGTGGTTGTTTTAATTATGCTTTTCACTAGCGCACTATAACACGTGACAATTTAAAATAACAGTTAAAAGTTGGAAATTAGGACGTACTAACTTTGTTAGAGTGTGTGTGAATGGCAGCTCTGGTTTTACACGTCATGTCCCAGACTCTCTTAGTGAGCGGCACTATTTGTTTTAACTGTCGCAGTTAGAGAAAGTTAATTTATCGCGGCTATTGCTCTGTAGGGAATTTCCTCATTTGTATGTATTTCAGAGAACGGTTTACACTCAGGCGTTGAATATAATTAATGCTGTTCCGTTCGAAAATCCAGAAGGCAACAGTTTCGCAAGTGAAAACCTGAAAATGGAAGTATTCCACCCATAATATAAAAATCTGATGCGATATATTCGCACGAATTTCACCCATAAAAAATTGATATACATTTAAATATCGACATAAAAGATATTTTCTATTCATATCACATTCACGATATAGTTACTTCAGCCTAGAAATAAACTTAAATTAAACAAAAAATGCTCTCGTGTTGGGTAAAGATTTTTGCAATGGAAGGAAAAAAGAACAAATTGTAAACTTTGAAGTAATTTCATCAGAGAAAGTGTAACTGCGTATATTAAATTAAATATTTCGAAACAAAGAAATCTACAAAATTGACACCAATTAGAAGATTCCCAGCTTTTATGCCTGTCTTATAATTTCCAAGTTATGCAAAATTATTCAAAATTGCTATCAGTATGAAGAAAAATCTGACGTATTACACTCACATGACTTTCTCTACTGTTGTGCTAACCATTCTTACAAACTCTTATTCCTATATCTTCTTCGTGTTAGTTTAGATAAACATTTGCACAAATTATCTTATTGCTTATTTCCTTGTAGGTGCAAGAGGAATATTAGAATACAGTAGGCTTTGTGCGATATTCAAGTCTTTTAAACTTTTTAGATACCGCTCTCTTTGCACCCGTAAAATATAAAAAATGAACGACGATGTTCCATTTTACGAAAGTTTTAAGTTTTCCCGAAACTGATATAAAAATAACAAGGAATATCTCCAAAATGGATCTCTCTTCAAAAAATTTATTGAGACATAAATTGTGTGTTTTAGCGAAATCTACATTTTTTGTGCAGTAAAATTTTGTCTATCTCTTACGGATTACGAGTTATTGAAAAGTCATCCAGAGTAAACAGGACTACATAGGCTACAGCCAGAAAATTCGAAATATACATTTCATATCAAAATCGTTTAAGCCGTTTTCAAGAAATACACGATTTTCGATGTAAACGGTAGTTTAGGGAACAATTTTCTTAAAAATCTTTGTGTCGCATCCTTGAAACACATTAACCTTAAATACCAATTTTGGTTTTTAACCGACTTTTCGTTTTTGAGTTATGCTACGTACAGACTGACATACATACATACAGACAGGCATACACACACGGACCTTTTTCTAAAAATGTTTTTTTTTTTTTTGGATTTAGGGGGCCTCAAAACATGTTTCCGGTGAAATCTGGACGTCGAATTTTTGGGTGTAATACAATACTTCCTCTACTTTACGTACTAGAGAAAGTAAAAATACCTTATTCTTATTCTTGTCAGACAAATGGTAATTGACTAGGTTGTGTTGTAGAAAAAGAAATATAAACAAACAACGATGTTAATCGAGGTTATTTGTAGGTAATCTTTGTATAAAATTTATCCAAGAAATTCCAATTCTCTCGATGAATTAGAAGACTATCCTGGTTGAGTTTCTCGAAATTTCTGTTGCATAAATTCGCCGAGGGTTCAATAATGTGTTCAACAAGTGTCAGGTTTGTTTAGATGCAGAGAGACATCACTGCAAATCCCATTTGTAAGGAAAGGTGAGCCTAACATGCTCAAATTATGTCGCAGTGTTAGCGGGAGGGGGAACAGGGACATATCCACCTACTGCCAAAGGGAAAGGTAGGTTGCCAGTCCTGTCATTCAAGACAAATCCCGATAAAAACATTGCAAGAATGCTGACTGTGGTTATCAGCCTGTTGTACATTCTTAGATACTGAAACTTGTGGTTAGCAGTTTATCTCTTTCAGGAAGAAAAGCGAACAATTTGCGAGTAGTTAGACAATAGGAAACATTAGAAGTAGAAAAAGTCGCATGATTGCAACTTATGAGTTTAAAAGAGGAAGATCTATCCCAATTTGAGCATTTAGAAATACAGAAAACAAAGCAGCTTAGGAATGAGAATCTGAACGGATGTTATCCTGTTAACATGACATCTAATGGATTATGCAGCGCACCAAGTTTCAGCTGCTGACAAAGCTGATAAGAATCTTGCTGATCCTCTTTACGTGTGCAAAGGCAGGAGAGTATAATGCACAACTCTGCATCACAAACAGGCTATCTACCTTTCCGCCAGTTTCAGCCTTTCCTGTTCCACTAAGGTAATGTAACTATCCTCTCCAAAATATCTATCACTTTCCTTGTAAGCGGAAGACTAGATGTTGAGTTATGATGCGCTTCAACTAAACATGGTATTATATCAACATTCTACACATAGTAACAAGCATTAAGGTCAACTAAGCTTTGCATTATATTACATTACAGCAGTTCTGTTGAAGGAATGCACATAAGAGGGCTGAAAAGGTCAAGGATTACATTGCATCTTTAATTATTTATCGTGCACAGTCCTTGATCTTACATGTGTATAAAAATTAAAACAATTGAAAGTGTATATTTTCACTTTCTCTACTACGTATAGTAAGTAGGGGAAGTATTGTATTCCATTCAAAATTTTGTTGTTGAAATTGCACTGGAAATATATGTTTTGACGTCATCTGAATAAGAAAAAGCAATTTTAGAAAAAAGATTCGCGCTCGCGAGTGTGTCTGTGTGTGTTCAAAAGCGACTAGGCGGTTGAAAACCAAAGTTGATATTTAAGTTTAATATGTTTCAAGGATGCGACACGAAGATTTTGAAGATAATTCCTACACCCTAAACTATCCTTTACATGGAAAGTTTTTGGAACATTTTGATTTTCTCAAAAATGGTTTTAACGATTTTGATTACAATACCGTATGTTTAAAACATTTTATGGCAAATTAAATGTGTATCTTCAATTTTTTCGCTACAGCCAAAGTATTTCTGTTTACTCTTGATGACTTTTCCATAAGAGAGACCAAATATTGGTATACAAAAATGTAGATCTCGTTTAAAAAACGCAAGTAAAATAAAAATGTATTTTTTTGTGGAGTGAAGCATTTCAGAAGTATTCCTTGTTATTTGTGTGAGTTTTGCAATAACATTTTCTCAAATGGTAGGTCGTTATTCACTATTTATCTCTTGGCCATGCAAAGAGAATGGAATTTTAAAGCTTTAAAGGATTTGGCTATCACTCGAAGCCTGCTGCATTCCCATATTCCCCTTGCACCTACAAGGAATTAAGCAATAAGATAATTTCTGCAAATGTTTATCTAATTAATATGAAGAAGATAGAGAAATAAGAGTTTATAAGAACAGTTATTTCAAGAATAGAGAAAGTCATGTGAGTGCAACACAGATTTTTATCTTTAATACTGCTACCATTTACTCCTAAGAGGAAGAGGAAATCTGTACCTTACCAAAATATCCAGATTCTACATGTAATAAACGCTTTGATATCTCGTGAATCCAAAAATAGCCATTTAAGAAAATGGTAAGCAATAGCAATACTAAAAATGAAATGTATAAAACTTACTTCAGCACCTTCCAAGGATACGACACGAAGATTCTGAATAAAATCTTTTCAACCCGAACTATTCTTCACATTGTCGTTCTCCGTGGTTTAGGGTTAACATGCTAGCCCTGGTTCGCGTGTTCGAATCCAGAGGAGGACGATGCATTTTTTTCGGAAGTAAAATCCTAAACATGGCTTTCTTTGGAAGGGAAGTCATTTATGTGCCGTAAATCTACGAAACTTTGATCTCCCGACGTACATTTAGGGCACGTAAAACAACCTCAGACCTGATAAACAGGCCTCTGAGCAAAATTAAGCGGCCTTTCACGCCCAACACAGCATTCATAAATAAAAAATTAAAATTTCAAGTTCCTTTCACACAAAAGATGTCTCGTTATTTCTCTTTTCATAAATGGGAAGTACATAGCGTTGTTCATAGATTCTTAAATTAAGCGTTCTTCCTAAGAAAGGCTTAATTATTTATACATATAGTTTTCAATAAATCTTATATATTTAAACGAGCAATTCTTGTATATAAACATATTCCGCAAAACTTGGAAACGGCTCTAACGATTTCGATCAAATTTTGTATTTAGATAGGGTTTTGCTTTTTAAGTTCATCTATATAGGTGTAATTCTCGAAAAATCGCGATTTTACATAAAAAATAGCATTTTTATTCCCGCTTCTACAGAGCAATTCTTGTATATATTCCCGGTATTTCAGAAACGGCTCTAAAGATTTGGTTAAATTTTTGTATACATGCATATTACATTCACAGTGTTTTCTGTACTCAATTTTAGGTAACCCATTCACATCTCTTTCTCTACTCATTCTTCTATAAACAATTCTCCATAAAATACGTGATTTTGCACCAAAAAAAATTTTTATCTCCAGTTTTAAAATAAGTCATACCATGTTCTGTATATCTGAAATCGAAATGCTATTACATTCACACTGCTTTCTCCTCTCACTTTTTGGTAACACATTCATATCTCTTTCTCTACTTACTCTTCTACAAATAAGTCATACAATTTTCTGTGTGTTTGAAATAGAGATGCTGCATATTACATTCACACTGTTTTCTCCTCTCACTTTTAGGTAACACATTCACATCTCTTTCTCTTCTCACTCTTCTACAAATAAGTCATACAGTTTTCTGTATGTTTGAAATAGAGATACCGCATATTACATTCACAGTGGTTTCTTTACTTACTTTTAGGTAACACATTCACATCTCTTTCTCTACTTACTCTTCTACAAATAAGTCAAACAATTTTCTGTATGTTTGAAATAGAGATGCTGCATATTACATTCGAAGTGGTTTCCCTACTTACTTCTAGGTAACACATTCACATCTCTTTCTCTACTTACTCTTCTATAAACAATTTTCCATAAAAACGTGATTTTACTCACATAAAAAAAAAAAAAAAAAAAAAAAAAAAAACCAAACCTTTTTATCCCCACTTTTGAATAAGTGATATTATGTTCTGTATGTTTGAAATAGAAATGCTATTACATTCACACTGTTTTCTCCTCTCACTTTTAGGTAACACATTCACATCTCTTTCTCTACTTACTCTTCTACAAATAAGTCATACAATTTTCGGTATATTTGAACTAAAAATGCTACATATTATATTCATACTGTTTTCTCTACTCACTTTTAGATAACACATTCACATCTCTCTCTACTCACTCTTCTACTAATAAGTCACACAATTTCGTGCATGCTTGAAAGAGAAATGCTACGTATTACATTCACACGTTTTCTCTGCTTGCTTTTGGGTAACACATGCATAACTGTTTCTCTACTCACTCTTCTAGAAATAAGTTATACAATTTTGTACATGTTTGAAATAGAAACGCTGCATATTACATTCCAATGTTTACTCACTTATAGGTAACAAATTCACAACTCTTTCTCTGCTCACTCTTCTACAAATAACTCATACAATTTTCTGGATGATTGAAATAGAAATGCTGCAATTATATTCGCAGTGTTTACTCTACTCAGTTTTAGGTAACACATTCACATCCCTTTCTCTACTCACTCTTCTACAAACAATTCATATCATCTACATATATCTATATATACACAACTTGGATGTTTGTAAAATACATTATTATAGTAATTCTTATTAAATATTCAGAAACCCGTAATGAACCGTATCTATCTAACTTCTAACTGTTAATCACGAAAACCGCTTAATCGATCACGGCGAAATTCGGCACGTATATGTATTTTTTTCATGGAGAAAGTTTTTATGATAACAACTTTACTACACAATATATTACTTTCAAATGATTTTCTACTTGCTTTTCTTTTACGTAGCACATTCATGTATCCTCTGTTTGCCCTTCAACATACAATTCATATAATATTCTATGACGAAATATAAATGCAACGTATTACATTCACACCATTTCCTCTACTGATTCTTCCTTTACGAGACACAATCAGTCTTCTTTCGCTACTCGCCCTTCAACATACAATTCATACAATTTGCTATATGTTTGAAACAGAAATACAATGTATTACATTCATACTATTTTCTATACTCACTTTTATTTTACGTAACAATTCACATGTTATTCCCTATCGTTTATCAACTCCATACATGCCAACACCTATACATATACTATGTTGAAGAGTGAGTAAATTCCATAACAGGTTGACCGATCGCCATGAAAAGGGACACATAAAATTGTTTTCATGGCAAAGGTTTTTATGCAATCCATTTTCCAGGCAACGTATTACGTTCACATGGTTCCTTCTACTCCCTCTTCTGCAAACAATCCATATATTTTTCCATACACTTGAAATATAATTGCAACGTATAACATTCACACGGTTTTTCTACTCATTTTTCTTTTACTAAACACAATCTCATTTCTTTCACTACACTACTCGACGAACAATTCATACTATTTTCTATGTGATTGAAACAGAAGTGCGCTGTACATTCACAGGGCTTTATGAACCAGATTTTCTTCCTGTAGTATTTGTTATTGTTCAACACTGCTTTTGCTTAGTGTCGCTCCGGTGTTTTAATAAAAAGTAAAGAAATACATTGTTAAAAAGGTAAGTAATCACAATTGGTATCAGGAGTGGGACGAAAAGCACGATACGCAACAGTTGATGAAACAAATGAAGATGAACATAATGGGAAATGAAATGAATTCCGGAATGCGGCAGAGGAAACAAATGTGAAAACCGAATTGGAAAAGTGTAAACTACGGAATAGAAAATATGGGAACAAAAATGGACAAACTGGAAACAAAAATGAAAGCCACATTGAAAGTGTAAACTCCGAAACGGAAAAGATGAAGGCGGGAATGTCCAATATGAACATAGGTCTATCGGAGAATACTAACGTGCGACTGGCCGGGGTTAAGGAAGTCATGGAAGAACTCGACGGAAAGATGAAGGACCTTGGCCAACTGGAGTCACTCGTAGCAGCAAAGAACTGAACTCCATAATGGAACAAATGCTCGACGAAACACTCAAAGTGGGTGGATATCTATGGGGGAAGCCTGAGTTCAGCGGTAGAAGTTTTACAGCTGAAATGATGGTGTTCATCAAATGTTTGTATGTATTTCTATATCTCTTGTATCTCGGAAATGACAACAATTGCGACAAAAATGTTTATTTAGATAACGTTTTGCCTTTCAGGTTTATCTAAATACGCATCTTCTCCCACAAAAAACAAGGTTTCACAAAAACAGAGGCGAAAAACCCCGAGCGAAGCTCGGTCACCCAGGTACTAATCTTAAAGTGAATAATTACCGTGCTGCTTGCTTCTGTATATACTCAGTTATCTCTTGATCAGATCGATGTTGTTCTGCAACCACATGCTTTGCTTACCTGGAATGAAAAAGAAAATAATATGTAAACAAATGTATAAACACTTTAGAAACAAGGTGAATAAGATTAATTTATAACAATTTCAGTGGATGGGTCCTAAGCTTCATGGTAGAAAATGCATCGATTTGATATGCTGTAGCAGAGAACAACATGCTCTAAATCACGCCTGGGCGACTGGTGCTCTCTGAGCGCTGCCCACACTTGGCCCTGCATGATATTATATGTTCAGCAGATAAAAACAATTAGGGTAGTTCAAGCTATTCCGCGAGTTGCTCAGGTCTGCCCTAAACTGGGGGGCATCTTGATTCTTAGTTCTGCACCACTTATTATTACATAACATACCATTCTGTATTTGTATTGTTATTATTTTTTTTTCAAAATATTTAATTTGAAATATAAATGCACTTAGTTTATCCAGTAATGCCAAAATTGAAAACCTCGATTGGTATTTGTTTAGAGTATTCCATTTAATAATTAATAATTCATTTATTTAATACTATTTCATATTAATACTGATTTAGAAGCAAACAACTTACAATAACATTCACACATTTTAATTAAGATTTATTTTCACATTTAGCACTACAAATAATCCAGTAGGCTATGAGAACAACAATTTTAGGGTTTAATCCAGGGGAATGAAGAATTAGACATATGACGAATTTAAATGAATGGATTTATGCTAGTAGGCTATTCATTAAAGCTGGGTCTAGTCTATTTAAAATTGCAGTTCACCTGCTCTTTTCCGTATTCTTTTGACTTCGCCTCAATAAAAGTATCAGTATCCTCACTACAATATTCCTCAAATTTTTTGTCTGTTATTTTTAATGACCCCTTAATTGTTTTTACTGTGCATGGATACTTCAGATGCTCAGAAATGCTGGAAAATGTTTAGGTTGGCAGAACCGCAAGAAATAGGTGATATAACCAAAGCAATAATACCACGATCAAGCGATGATAATCGAGAATGAGTGGAATAGTCGACTTAAATATTCATTTATAAGGTAATCTTATTGAGGCAGAAGTAAAACAGCTTATCAAATGACAAGATTACATAGAGCTAGATTCACTTTCGTCGGTAAAACCGGGTTTACCATGAACTTACCTAATGTGACAACGCAAGTAAATGAGCTAATTAGGATTGACTTAACCTAATTTACTGTGGTGTCAAAGTCAATCTTTTCCCTCCAGTTACGATAAATTTAAAGTAATGTGGTTTTAGAATCAATCGTTGTGAAGCCATAGTCGAAATAATAAAAACAACTACCGGTGAAAGTCATTCCCGTTACGTTAAGTGCTACCTTATTAGACCTTTCCTTCGTCAGAATTTTACGTGCCTGCACGTTTACTCAAATTTATGTAATCCCGGCTCAACATAGTGAAGACAGCCAACTTATCATCTCATTTATTGCTGGCGTAATATTTGGTACAAGAATCCTGCAATTGTTCATTCTTATTACAAGTTATGTCTATTATGCTCTCAAAATTGTCTAACATATTTATCTGAAAAATCCTGATTTTAATTAGTTTAGCACAGGATTATTAACATGTTTTATATTTGTGTTAATTTTAAGAAATACATTATTCAGTTTCCTCAATCTCTCATAGCGGAAACGAAAATTGAAGAGGATGTTGTCTTCTATGAGAGTATTAAGACGCATCAAGACGGAAGTCTTTAAAGTGAGTTATTATATGATTGGAATCAGGATAAAAAGTAATGCTTATATGTAAATTCTTTTGGAAGTGACCTGATTGGGAACAAATTCAAAAGGAAATGATAAAAAAGTACATTTATCTCCCTGGATGAATCATTACTCCAGTATAAAATGCTGTATCTGGGAGAGTCTGTAAAGTGGTTACCATAGAAACATCATCTGGTTATTCCCAGTTAACCAGCCAGTTATTAAAACTCTGTGTTATCGGAGCAATTTCAAATTGCCTACAAAACTCATTAAAACATAACAGTATAACTATTGGAATTGTACTACGAGATGAAGGAAAACTTTGGAATGGAAAAGGAACTCCTGAAGCACCCAATGAACTGAATTTCTATCGATAGAGTAGATATACAATACATGGATGGCCCATACAGAACTACGGTATTGGATCAAAGCGGGGACAAATTTCCACAGTAATGTATGATTTGACGATTGATGTCCTTAGTTTGTCATAACCCAAATATACTAACTTGGCTGGTCTCCAGACACTGTGGATTCAGAGATCAGGTGAATGGTTTATTTCACTGGTTCCTGAAACGACAGCCACTGAGGGATGACTCTTCAAGAGGGCCAGAACGATGCTAAAAGTTAAGACTGCTACTCCTCCACAGGCAAAAATTCATCTCTATGTTCAAAGCACCATAGGTCAAATATGAATCTATTTTACTGTGATAAAACCTAATGTTGACAAATCACGGCCTGTGATCGCCTACTACGTCACTAGTTTCTGCGTTGTAACCCGACGTTCTTCTTTAATAAGCGCGCTGTGCTCTGCAGTAACTGACCGGTGAGGCTTTGTGATTTTTCAACGTTTGTTTTACCGGCCCATAAGACTGAGCGAGGTGGCGTCAAGGCAACGTGTGCGACTCGCATTTGGGAGGTCCTGGGTTTAATCCCCATCGACCGACTACCCTGACTTGGGTTTTACCGTGGTTTCCCCTTGTGAATGCTGGGTGGATTCTCTTCTCCACAAAATCCTTTCTCTTCCTTTCATTTTCCACCCTTGTCATATTTCAGGTTTCGTTGGGAGCGCGGTGCGTTCCGGCGAGTACGGACAGATGGCACAGATACTTGCGTTCTGAATACCTTCCTTCCTTGGCGCCTCCTGGAAGTTGCTGCCCGGATCGCAAGGAGAGCCTCGTCGCCCTCTTCCTGGTTAGAGGAAGGTGTCAATATCTGTAACTGTTGGTGACTTCTGTGGGTCTCTGGGCTTCACTGGCTCCGATCTCTGATAAGGCTCTGGCCTCACTTCGCCTCATCCTTTCCCTCTGGTGGTGGTAGCCCGCAATAGATCCATGTAGGGGTTGCGGTGGGTCAAGGTGTCCCCTACACACATCATAACTGTTTTATACAGTTGCTCCCCTTAGTTTTGTCAACTGTAGTGTAATCCCATACCTTTGCAGTCTATTGTGAATATCTTTCAACTACATTCTTCTATTGTAAGGAATTTAGTTACAACTTAACTTAATACAGTTACAATTACACTTCATCATTTCGATATTCAACTGCGCAGCTGACATCTAAGAACATCACTGTTACTTGCTGGTTAAGAAGACAGTGACCGTCAAATAGGTTAACAACAAAGCAGCGACAGATTTGGAAGAAAAGCTATTAGGAACAGTTATTAAGTGCCGCTCCAATAATACCGAATGGAAATAATGCAACTCAATCGTTTCCAGTTTCCATCTTTGACTGATGCTATCTAACCTAATCTACCACTATTTCTTTGTGTTTCAGAGTAACTTCCCAATTTTTAAAGATTCAAAATTGCTGTTGCGTGCTTCTTCCAGAGAAGATCGTGACAACCTACTGTTCCGTTTTTATTAATTCCTGCAGAATCATCGTTCTTTCCCTCTCTGACGAACAGTACAAACTTGAACCTTCTGTAAGCCCAGAGTAGCATCACAAATTTATTGTGTACATCTGCAGTGTCATCTGGTACAATATTGCCTTTAATTTCCGTTCTGTTTGGTTCGCCTCAAAACCTTCCTACTGGCAAAAAGACGCTATACGGTTTTAATGGGTTCCCTCCTGCAGCTTGAAGTTAAAGGGCACGTCAAAGGCACAGCTTACTCCTGATAGAGATACATCCATACATGTGTCTTGACCGATAAACGTATGTCTCCAAACCAAAGCTCATGTGGAATAAAATGTTGAAGATGCTCGAGATTATTTTTAATCTCTGGAGAAAGGAAAACCTCACTGTAGCTTGTTACTAGATAGCTCGACAAGGTAATGTGAGTTCTCCCTTCGTTCTGCTGGTGCATTCATAATGCCATCCATATGATGTCGATTTGTGTACTATTAATTTATTTCACCTGATATTATACACTTTTTTTTTACTTTCTCCACTAAGTATAGTAACTATCGACAGTAATATGTTCGACACAAGATTTCGATGTCGAGATTTCCCCAAAAATATGTTTTGAGGCACCTGAATAAAAAGAAAGCATTTTTAGAAAAACGTCCGTGCATGTATTTTTGTGTGTGTCTGCCTGTGAAAAGCGTAACTAAAAAGAAAGTCGGTTATTAGTCAATGTTGGTAGGTATTTAACTTTAATATGTTTTAAGGATGTAACACCAAGATTTCGAAGAAAATTCCTCCACCCTAAACTACCTTTTATATGGAAAATGTGTTGAAAATTTAGATTTTCTCAAAAATTGCTCTATCGATTTTGATTTAGCTGTCATATGTTTAAGATATTTTTATAACAAATAAAATATATATATTTAAAATTTGATGACTACAGCCCATTTAGTCCTGTTTAAGCTTGATGACTTTTGCATAAGTGGCAAACCGTAAGGGATGGACCAAATCTTGCTGTACAAAAAATGCATATCTTGCTAAAACACACAATTTATGCCTGAATGATTTTTTTGTAGAGTGAACCATTTCGGAGACGTTCCTTGTTATTTGTGTGAGTTTTGGAGAAGTTATACTTCTGTCAAATAGAACATCGCTATTCAATTTGTATATGTTAACCGTGCAAAGATAACAGAATTTGAAAGCTTTAAAATATTTTACTGTCGCTCAAAGCCTACAGTGTTCCCATATTCCCCTTGTACCTACAAAAAATAAACAATAAGATAATTTCTGCAAATGTTTATCTCAACTAACACGAAGAAGATCTAAGAATAAGGGTTTCTAAGAATGGTTAGTACAAGAGTAGAGAAAGTCATGTGAGTGCAACACATCAGATTTTTTTCTTAGAATTACTTATATCAGATCAAGTTATATACGGTATTCTAACTTTTCTACACAGGTAAATCTCACGTCAAGCATTTATATCATAAATTGTGTAATGAAGTAAATCAACGAACCCTTTCATTTGATACCCAAATCATTGGAGTGCATAAAAATAACTGCACCACCATTTTGGACGGTCCGTCATATTGGATTTAAAATGACGTCACATAGCTAACCATGCACTATCATCCACACTAAGGTGTATGCAAATTTTCAGGTCAATCGGTTGAGGATATCTGCTTTAAAATTCAGTTGCAATATTTGAACGAATAAACAAACACTGCAAGTTAAATAAAAATAGTTGAAGTAAAATATAGTATGTTTTACTAATAAAGAAGATGTTTAAGACAGTCTACATGCCCCCACTGTATGATATATCTACAATCAAAGAGTAATGTGATCTGACGTAACTCTGTATAAGGTTATAACTACAAAGGTAAAGGATTCTGCTCTAGTTTATCTCCTAAATAATTCGGGAAGAGAGTAGTATAAAGTTTACTTATAAAGTTTATGGAAGGAATGCTGAAAGGGGCCGCCTACATTTTTCCATGGAATTTTGGCACTTCTCCAACAATATCCATCATCGCCCACCGTGTTAGCATATACGGGTCATAAAAAAGAGCTCATCGTGCCCTATAAAGCATATGTGTGCCAAAATAAGGTCTATGTTTGCATATGTAAGGAACAAAATGACCTAAAGCCAAGAACTGACTGAGAAGCAATTCCTAGGTTATATTCACGAGGAAGTAACATTCAAAGACATAGATAACACAGTTGACACATTAGTTTGAGCATGTTTTTCAAAAAATGAGAGCCATATTAGACCCATTCTTTTAAAAGGTACGCTTTTATAAAGATTATTTAGTATAACAATTTTTTTTCTAATATCCTTTATCCCTTACAATACTTACTTCCAAGATCACCGATTATTACTAATAACGGATGGAAACTCCCCTCATGCGCAAACAATGTGAAATATTGTTTTTCTTGGCTCTTCCGGTGTAGGCCGCGTCATGTAGGCGTTGGTTGCCGACGTTTCGCAGGTCATGTGTCCTGCTTCCTCTTGGGCTATGTGCAGCTGATTTTCTTCGCACATAGCCCAAGAGGAAGCAGGACACATGACCTGCGAAACGTCGGCAACCAACGCCTACATGACGCGGCCTACACCGGAAGAGCCAAGAAAAACAATGGACACCGGCCGTGGAAGCCTTCGCAAACATTCAATGTGAAATATGTGCAGAACGTCCGACAGCTCAAATCTCTTCCAACGCCTTCCAAGTTCTGGAGTTGCTACAGCTTATGCTTACCGTTTGGTGGTGGAACAATTATCTGTCAGGATGATCTGTAACTTCTTACATAATTGCAGCAGGTAAAAATTAATCTAAATTTGCTTTGGTTTCATAGTTACTTGATAGCATGCACGGTTTTCATATAATATAGAAACCTTTACTGTATGCAATGAAATAGGGGCGAAGTTGGTAAATATGTACATTCTACAGTATTTATCAGTAAATATATGTGCAGTGAAGCACAATAAACTAATGGAACCCGCAGCTCTGCTCATGTTGTTGCATTAAATGTGAACATTTTTTTCTGTCCATCCCTTCCTAAAAACTAAGCGCCGGCATTACAGCTCATGAAGATCCAAGCCTTACCGCCCAGCCGCTGCGTCCCCCACGTTGACCCACTACAGGCGTCATTAGTGGGGTGCAGTATTGGAGGATGGTACGTGGTCAGCGTCCCGATCCCTCCCAGCCAGTTATGCGGTCTTCACGACCTGGGACCGCTACTTTTCTATCAAGTAACTCCTCAATTGGTCCCCCCGTGACCTAACGAGGCTGAGTGCACCCCGTGCTAGACTTCCCAGAGGGGATAAAATCCCCATGCTGGTACCGGGGATCGAACGTTCGAATTATAGTTTCTCGTAGTAAGTGGTTTACGTGCGCGAATGACGTTAACTCAAAAATATCTTACATGCTTATTCCATGGAAATATTAAATAAAAATGTTAGAATGTTGCTTATAAACTTTGTTAGCTATGTAATATTTATGAAAAAAGAACTGCTTAATAAACAAGAAATTTCCAATAGAACGTACCTTTAGGGTAAAGTAAGGTATCGCCTACCCTTTTTTGTGGTCCTAAGGTATTTTATGTGCTAAATTTCATAACAATTGGTCCAACAATTCCTTCGCGAAAAGGGAAACATACGCATGCACACACATTACATTGATGACTCTTAAATTTATTATTTTGAAAAGATAGTGTTAACTTGATACTAAGTTCATGCAATAATAATACTAGTATGTATACCCTATTCAATTTTGGAAAAAAAAAAAAAAAAAAAGTTAATATACCACATAGGATTTTTTCTGTGGTGTTCAGTGGATCTCAAAATATATACTAGTCCTATGTTATCTCGATGGAATACAATATTTACTCTGTCTGCTACAGGTAAATGACTAAGAAAGTAAAACTACGATCTACAAAATCTCAAAAGATTAGGTTGTGCACATTTCACAATAAAGATACACTCTTTGATGTGAGTGTTAGTTTCGGTGCCAGAGTTATTAACCTTTGTTGGAAAATGGAAAGGTCTTACTTACAATAAAGCTTTCTCCATATTCGCGACGTTATTGCCTGTCCTTGATCACGTCCATCACTAACTGGGACAAGGGAAAGGAAATGAAATAAGTGTTGCCACCTTGACAGATCTTCAGCTGGAATAGATGAATTATTCCTAAAAGTTCCCAACATCAATTACTGTCACAAGATTTCGTATCTCTGTTGCTCGTTTTAATTGTAAACATTTTTTATATTGAAAAGAAGTCATGGCCGATCATTAAGTTTTAATCACGTCTGTCTCTCGCAATACTTTGCCTCCAGTCATCACGAAATGAATAGCTCGAGGTTGTATATTTGCAGCGAGGATTATAATGACGTGTTCATGCAGAAATGTCTTCCTCAGCCACAACAGAAAATACTGGTAGCTTTCTTCAAGAGCAACGGACAGCATCAAAGGTTTCGATTTGTTCAAAGTAAATATTTCCCAAAATCCATATTTTTATGACCTTTCTGTTAAAACCAAAGGGAAATCAAGTATTTAAGGAAGATGAGATTTTAATGTGTAGCAGAAATGGTTACTTGTTCGTTAACTTTGCCGAGATAGTTAAACATGTGCTGCTTACGTCTGATTTACTGATCTGTTTAGGCTACTGCAAAACGTGAAACACCGTTTGCTTATTGGATTAAATACGGAGATTGCTCATTAAACCACTTTCTCACTTTATTTTTCTCACTTCTCTCCCTAAATCACATTCTTTGCCTCTCATTCTTCTTCTCTTTCATTTTTTACCATAGTCGCTCTCAATTCCTTCATTTTCATCTCTTTTAACCACTAAATGGCAATGTTATGAAACAAAAAGCAAGCAGCTTTTTATAGGCGTTAAATAGTAAAATATGAAGGAAGTAAACAAGAAAGAAGAAGACGATGTGGGTATGGCATTTCATTTGTCAGCTGTGTAGCTATTATCTTGTTTAAATATAGATAGCGTAGCCTTTGCTCGTTCATAATAATTAAAACAGGTAGGGAATGAAAGTTGTGTACTGAAATAAAACGACGCAAAAAATTCAACGTAATCGTATGCTTTTCGAAAAAATTGTAAAATCAGAATATCAGAGCACAATCACAAAACCAATAGACACTAAATTTGATCTCATTAAAAATGGCAAGTTTATTACTTATGATTATTTCGAATTCTTTGTACTACTTCATTTCAAAACTGAAGCCACTGATGTGACCTAAGATGTCAGAAGGTGGCACATGAACGAAACATGTAAAAACTCTGAACAACTAGAAGAACTGGTAATCGTTTTTCATCTGTCTGTTTTATTTAGGGAATATATTGTAGTCGAGATTAATATTGTTGACTTATCTTTCACTCATTACAAGGTATCTAAAAGCTCCACAGACTTATAATCCGTTGTTTTCTCTACTTTTTGAGACTTCTGCTTTGATGTTTACTAGGTATTTTAGGAAACAATCCTAAAAATCATACATTTTTAGCAGTCAAATTTCCATCATTTCACTTAGTATTTGTTAAAAGTCCTCTTTTAACAGCTTCATTTGTTTTCTCGTATTAAATAATACCAACTTAATCGATGTCATATCATTAAATTCATGGAAACTTATTTATTATATTGCAGTTTTGTGATGAGTGGAAGGGGTTTTGTAACTGACATTCCCCAAAGTTTTATATAATTTTAATGGTAGGTTTCATATATTTTATGAAGATCTTTTAAGGATATAAATATCGAATTTCCACTATGGACCGTAGGTAAGTGATAGAGAAAGTAAAAGACAAAACACGATAGAAATTCAATAAAGAAAAATTGTGCTATTTTTCGGATACGCCTATGACACCTTGTGATGGGAAAAGGACATTTTATTGAACTTACAAATCTCTCGTCTCTGTTAGGAGTATATAGAAGCTTCATTAAAGAAACTTTCAGAACAACTTTCCTTTACTTTAGTACCAGAATGTGCCATACGAGGTTGTCTCGAAAGCCTAAGTCCTCAATTGTAGTAACTGTCTAATCGACTATAGAAACGCCGATTAGCTCTTTGGAACTGAGCCGTAATGGTAGGTAACAATCCACAGACCATGTCATTCAGGCAATTTGTCTTTATCCAGTAGCCGAGTCAACATCAAAGAAGATGATGTACTGCTTTACATAAATGGATTAAAAATAAGCAATTGTTGTTACTAGATGGTCCGACAAGCTTACGCAAACAGTTTCTCCCTTTGTTCTGCTGGTGCATTCACAATACTATTCAGACGATGTCAATTTGTGTGCTATATTAATTTGTTTCACCTGATACTGTCCACTCTTTTTTTACTTTCTCTGCTACGTGTAATAAGCGCGAAAATATTGTGTTCGACCGAAAATTTCGATGTCGAGATTTCCCCGAAAATATGTTTTGAGGCCCCTGAATCCAAAATAAAGCAGTTTTAGAAAAAGTCCTGTCTTTGTGTGTGTCTGTCTGTGAACAACATAATTCAAAAACGAAAAGTCAGTTATAAACCAATGCTGGTAGGTATTTAAGTTTAGTATGTTTCAAGGATGCGACACCAAGATTTCGAAGAAAATTGCTCCACCCCAAACTACCCTTACATAGAACATTTAATTTAGCCACATAAATGAACTAAGGCTGACACAAAATTTAATGCCTGGTGACCAGCTCCTAGCTGGTCAACACAACATCCAATCAGAGGCTTGCCAGGCTTTCGGTATTGTATAGTTAAGCATGCTGTGAAATCTCGCAGTAAAGCCGATGATATAAGTACCATTTGCGCCCACAAAATATATTTGTGCAACAGGAAAGAGAATAGCAGCACTCAGGTATCAGCGGCCATTAAATGTTGTATCTGCCATACATACAGTCATATAGTGGGTGAAAACTGTTGGTCATAGTGTTATTCAGTGATCCCTTACAGAAACTGACAAGAGCTTTTAGATGTGTATATGCGTTCTACAGTGTAAGAAAATGTCTTTAACGTTATTCGACTAGAGATACTCCTGCTATATTATTATTTTTCACTGACAAATACAACCGCAGCAAAGAAGAAGGGAAACAAAAGGCAGGATAAATCGCTTGTTCTAATACGAGTTTCACTCTGTGTGATGGTCACAGCAAGAATTCACAAATATGCAGCAGGAGAAACTACGAATGGCTTACCAACATTCTGAGATAGGGTTTTGAGATGGGAAGTCCTCTCCAGTTCTATCTCCATTTCAATGCTAATTCTATCGACTCGGCGAAGCTCCAGAGAGGTCAAAAAAGTCATTTCGCAGGGGCTCGGAAGCATCTTTGAGTCTCTTAACTTGTCAACCCTTTGCTGCAAGAAAACGGAAATTTCTCATTCAATTTTCAAGTATTCTACGACTATGATATTTACATCAAGACGCTGCAGGAATTAAAACGCGCTTTCATCCTAAACAAGATAAAGCCACATCACAAATAAGTTTTACTGTTCCAATGGTTGCTTCAGTAGAGTTCAGAATGTACTTGTCTGTCAAACTGAGCATTGTTACGTACCAGTTTAGTTGGATAATACGTAATAAAGCTATTTGGTAAATGTATAATTTTAAATTCAGTATTTCAGAATTTCTGTTAAATCATTTTCCAGGCATCCAAATTTGAATTTGAAACTATGGACATCGTGGGCAATATCTATATGCATTAAGCATTTTAAGCAAGAGTAAAGAATAAAGTATACTAATTTAAAAATAAAGTAAGATATTATATATATAATCTCGATCCCGAAATTAGGGGTACTTTATATGTAAATACCTATGGAAAGGTGATACAAGGAAGACTCGATTCGTTCAAAGTTGGAGCTTTATTCAAGGCAGCTATATGAATTAGTATATTTCTCAGAAACTGAAACAGTTTTGGTTTCAGTGCTACTTAGAGCTTTTTTCGAACGTTTAGATTTTGAACGGTGAGCTTGCGTTCGACGCCATAAACGCGCTACCCTATGATTTGGTGCATTTTTCGTTTCTTCTATGAACCAAGAACAAAGCTGATCGCTCTAACTTGAACCCCTTTAAAGGGTCCTAAGTGTAGTTTTAGGCTAAATTGTTTCAATTTCTGGAAAGTGAACAGTCTCTGACAACTAACTTTGCAACCCGAACGAGATTCAAGTTTAAGACGACTTGAGTATTCCTTGTCGGTCTTCGAAATGTAAATTGTGAAGTGTTTCGCAGAAATATTGTCGGTAATATTAAATGACATTTCCAGTTCCTATATTCGTTTCCAAAGTGTGTATCTTGGCAGAATAACGACCAACATATGGAGTCGAGTCGTTCGTTTCTTATACTGTTTTTCTTTATGTTGGCAGAAGTTCCTTATTATGTGTAACCAGGTGACAGATCTAGATGACACAATCTCTCATTGATTTGAATACACAAGAACAGTGTGTTCATATATCGCCGGACTG
Organism: Tenodera sinensis; assembly: GCA_030765045.1. NCBI lineage: Eukaryota > Metazoa > Arthropoda > Insecta > Mantodea > Mantidae > Tenodera > Tenodera sinensis. The sequence goes on along the minus strand of CM060963.1, from coordinate 99,606,353 downwards.
CCCCACGGCTCTGACCGGGACAGACTCGTGGCGCTAACCACGTCCCACCATCTACTAGTGCACCCCACTTATTACGCCCTTTGTGGACAGAGATGGGGATTTTGGCGCTAGGGGTAGGCCTTGAGTTGCATGGGCTGTCGTGCCACGAAGTTTAGTACTTCACAAAGTGGAAACAGCAAATAAGAAAAATAAATTAAGTATTTTGTGTATATTCAATAAAGATTGGATGTTTGAATTTCTTGAAACCATTTCAACGTAAATTTTATTTATTTTAAAAAGGCACGGTAATATAAAAGCATATTCGTTTGAAAAATAGTAGGTACATACGCTTTGTTCCATTTGACGCTGCACATATTTCGGAAGCAGTATCATTACATATTTGAGAGTGGTTCTTCATTTGTAAGCTCTCTATTACGGAGAAATTCAATATTTCCATGCCATTATAATTCTACATTGTAGAAGCTTTAGGGTTCCATTTTCAGTGCGGCCACAGTATCGGCTGTTGCCATGAGGTATCTGTGAAATAACGGGAAATGGAAGAATGACGAATTGGATTTGTGATGACGCGACAGAGCTCTAAATCTGTTGCCGCCACCCAAGTGACGTTCATCTTCTCAAGGAAGACACCCCACGTGCGTCGTCTGAACGAATGGCGAATCCTTGATGTAAATAATAATAATAATAATAATAATAATAATAATAATAATAATAATAATAATAATAATAATAATAATAATAATAATAATAATAATAATAATGATGATGATGATGATGATGATGATGACGATGACGATGATGATAAAGTTAAGAGTATGAGTTATTTAGGATTTCAGATATCTTATACATGAGAAAAAGGAAAACAACTATAAATTTCGAAATGTACGGAGAGTTTTAGTGAAAAAATCCAAACAGAAATAAGCAACGCTGAAATTTTACAAAGCCATGGCAATTCCCATGATAACATATGAAGCAGAAAATTGAGCTGTGTATAGAGCAGATAAAGCTCAATAGAAAGGACGGAAATGAAACTTCTGGGATATATTTCAGGCTTTACTCTCAAAGATCATATCCTAAGTAACACAATTACAGGATCTAGAGATATTTAATTTAAAAACCAGTATGGATATTTTTTAAGAATTGCATTTTCTAGCTTTACATAACAAGCACTACTGTATCAGTCACAGAGCCACAGAGAAGACGATGGAGATGAATTCTTAGAGTGGAACAGGTCATGAAGATGGTGACGATGATATTTATTTACGAGGTTTGCTGCAAGAGACCTAAAGTTTTCAGAGTATTCCTTTTACTAGCAAATTGTTACAGGAGTGATTGATAAAGTGAAGCTTTCGCGATGGAAATTTTATGATTCACATTTCACAAAGTAACGTTACTCTTTGGTGAGGCTGTTTATACGTCTGGTGGTTAAAAAGTCTATCTTGGTGTTGGGAGCAGATGTTTTGCATACAGGCAGTCTATTTATACTGTATAAAACTTCCACAACGGAAAACAAAACCAAGTCGCATAAAACACAGTTGCACAACGATGTTACCTAAGGCGTTAGCTGTCATTCCAGTTCACTGTTCATGATCTATGCAGCCACTGACCCGTCATTACACTTGCACACTAAGTAACGAAGGCAAACAACCTTTTGCATAGCCAGTATCACCGAAGGGTACTTATACCAGATAACCGGTATAATTTGTATTGCATAGGAACTTGCAATGCTTCAGTTACTCAGTGACTGCTTTCAGACTCTGTTAAACCCTTCCCTTTCGTTTTATAGCCTTTTAAACATATGCATATTCAACCTATCGGGACGACCATGGATTAGGCAAGTTTGTTGGGTATCAGTCCTGCTAATTTTACGCTAAACGAATTGTGTATATGTTATTCCTACGCTAAGGACAGGAACGGCATTCTGACCCCGTTATCCGCAAGTTTGCTATTCTGTACTGCAATAAGAGCAGGATGCGACTTTTCGCGCTGGTATAGATCAGCGGAACAAGCATACAACGTTTCTATAGATTACCACCTTCATAATATGTATACGCACGTGATACCCCTTGATTATTTATGTTTACAATATTCCTGCACATTTTTATAACAACTTATGCAAAATAGACGAATTAAATAAATTACATTCAAGCATTTGTTGTCGTATTTCGTTACAATATACAAGTAATTATTTTAAAAAATGAAAAAGAAGGGTTGAATAAGTGCATTAATTTCCAAACTTGGGGTAGACACTTCAAATAATTATTAACAGTAAATAGAAGCAGTATATAAATTATGTGGAGGAGGAATTTGACGAGGAATTGGGGCGAATATATACATTTATATCTGGAAATAGAGAAAGATGCAGTGAAGTCATTGAAGGGCAAAACGTCACCTGGAGAAGGAAATATTCCAGCTGAATTATTAAAACATAGAACAGATAAGTTATTCGAAATTTTGAAAAGTATATTTAAAACAATATTTAAACGGAGAAGATATTCCATCAGATTGGAAAATTTGATATATTTCAACCATATATAAAAAAGGAGAAAAAAAACCATCAGTTCAAAATACAAAGATTTATAACTGAAAGAACAGGAAGGATTTGAGTATTTAGATAAATAAAAGATCACATTTTTAGTATAGAACAGATTATAGAAAGGAAAATAATGAGAGCACAGTTCCCTTCATTTAGTATTTATAGACACTGAAAAGGCCCATGATAATGTTCCTGTATACAAATTATGGTAACCTTTAAAATTGATAAGGGGCTCTAATGACCTAGCTGTCGACGGGCCCTTAAACCCTAATCACTCACTAACTTAAAATTGATAAAAATAAATTAAATATTGATCAAAGGAATTAAAACGTATTCAGAGCCATCTGTGCAAGTAATAATGGGAAAATACTTGTCGAAGGGTTTCCAAACTAATAAAGGATTATGACAAGGATGCTGTATATATCCGACACAATATAAAATGTATACTAAAAAAGCTAGTGAAGAATGGAAGGAGAAATGTAAAACGAAGATGATTTAACAGTTATTCCCTCCAATTTGCTGATGATCAACTAACTGTGGCTCAAGAAGTTGAAGATATAGAATACCTTACAAGATAATTAATACAAGGATATGGGGTTTATGGGGTTAAAATATAAATATGGATAAATACAAATATGTGACCATAGGGGACGTTCCTCAAGATTTAATATTACGAGATTTAGGGACATTATGAGTCCTGAAAGCTTTGGATTACCGCTGTTTAGCAAATGCTATCATACGTAGGCATACATGTGAAATATTTTCCAGATCAATTACCATAGAAAAATCAGATAAACAAATTCTACTTGTACTTGTGAATTCAAAGCCATAACAAATACACTACTAATAGAACATCTAGAAAGAACTATCTGAGAAGTCACCACCATTGAAATTCTGCCACATAAACAAAGGATGTTTCTCAGATCTGATCTGTGATGTGTGTTATAATTACAAACTATTATTATGGTTATTTTAAGGTTGGCAGCTCTGTACTCTTTCTTACAGCAAAAGCTAATGAGCATGTTCTAGAAGCTTAATAGCCTGCCGCTTCAGGAGTACGTGAGACTTCAGTAACAAGTTTATTAACTACAAGGGCGCTACATCGCTGCGGTGAATGTTTTTAACTTAGCCCAAGCAACAAGTGTGTTCTCGCCATCCAGTTCTTTGTTGAACCTTATCCAACATTACAATGTGACAAACTTCTTAAAGTTTTCCGGAATGTTCGCATTCATATATACGATGTTGAAACCTGGATCTTTATAAGTCATCTATTTTCTCTCTTGAGTGTGCTGTCATTACACGCTACCTTACAGGAATAGATTTTTATTTTTTGTACTACTATGGTACATAGAGGAAACACTGTGTTCCAATAAAAATTCAACATTGAATATTTACCTAAAATACACGCTTTAAGTTACTCTGGAATCAAAATCAGCTATCAGCTATGAGGGAGGGGTGTCAAGAAAGATCATAACTAAAAACGAAATGTCGAATGAGCATAAGTATGTTTATTATTCCAGCATGTTTAAAGGAAGCAAACACAGCTACCATTTATATACATGATTAAGTGTGATACTTTTAATTTATTAAGAACTCCTCAGGGATTTAATTAAAATGTTTCAGATATTAACCTGACAAAGCAAATTTACATACGAGTTACCTTTTCTATTGCCTATGAAGTCCACCTCATTCAAATCGTATTTTACATGTCGCGGAACTAGCAAGTAATAAGAGATAGAGTAAAACTCTTTAAATACTTTTTTTATTATTTATTTATGCCAACAAACTTACTGTTGGTGCTTTTAAGCACACAAGCCGTGTGTGGGCAATGTTTGAGAGGTAGGGAGCGGAGTTTCTGTGGTTCACATCCCAGCTGTGGCATCGAATTTTTCAGTTCCAATGCTGCCTCTCATACTTTTTTTCTTTGTTCCATTTATATGCCGCCTTAGTACCATCGGCGTTTTTTGCCTCGGGAATAATTTTTTTGCTCACGGCACTAGAGTTCACCGTTTAATATTTGTGTTAATAATTAGGTTCTTTGGATTAATTTTAATTCAGGAACACATTCAGGCTCTACACAGACTAGAAAATAATACAAATCTATAGCCTGGAATTGAAACTGAGACCTGTAATTTTGAGACTATCATGCTAATCGTCAGACCACAGAGTCTTCAATATTTTAAGCGTTTTACAAATATTGTATTACATAAATTTTTAAGAGGAATTTCATTTCAGCACAAATATAACATTGGAGGACAGCGATCATCATCCGTATGCCCCAGTATCAAAATATATAAGTCGGTAAACTTTTCTATAAAGAAAACGTAACCATGCAGGAATGAAATAGTGTTCACATAGCTTAATTTTATATCGCTTTTAGGCAAACAGTTTATATACCAGGTGAGTCACCCGCGCCTTATTTTTTGGAAGGTAGGCCACCTATCAAACGCCATTTGAGCTTTAGTCCAATTTTGCGCTTACTAAAACGTATTTCTTGACCTTCTTAGACATTCTTAGACAAAAGAATGCGCAAAATTGAGAGTGAACAGCGGTTTAAGGGACAGTACGTACTCCTCGCTAAAGTACACGTAAAAAACATACGACTCGTTTACTGAGAGCGAATTCCGGCTTTCCAGCCGATTTTTCAAACTTTTTATTAGAGTACATACAGCAACGCAATTCAGTAAACGCTTTTAAAAAACGGACCTATCACATGAGTACATTAACATCAGGTAAAAGGAAAATTGTGGATTCTTGTACTTAGAGCCGGGTTGGCTGCAAAAAAATTACAGACACGCCTTATCCATCATGGACCCGTACAGTCAAAACGCATAAATTATTAAATAACGGCTTATTAAAATTTTGGCGTAAACTACGTGTCGTACAAATCAAATAACACAACAACATACATTTAAGTAATAATATTAAAACGCCCAGCAAATGTTTAAAACTGTCTTAAAGGGCTATATTCCGCTCGAAAAGTTGCGAGGTGGCAATGGCATAGCACTGGAGTACTGCCTCTAAGGCTGGATCTCGAAGTGTGCTTTCATTCAAGCCTCCAAATAGCTGAATAGAATTATGAACGTATTCTATGCGCTAAGCGTCGGGACACACGTTCACGTCTCGACATTGTACAATTTTTTTTTCTGCTCATCAAAACTTGGAAAGCGAGTTCACAATTACATAATTTTAAACTCTTTGGGGCTTAGGATATAATTTAAAACGTTTTTTTGCTGTCTACATTTTGTAATAGAATAGGTATAATGACTTCTGCCCCATTGGACAGACATAATGTAGTTTGTTTTGAATGTCTACTCCGTTCGTTCTCCACGTGTATGCTGTCGCACGATATTTTATTTTCACCATATATTCAACAGACAAGTACGTTGATATGCCTTTGATCTACGGAGAAGCAACAGCCAAAGTGCAAGCAACTCAAAATCTATACCGGAAGAGATATCCTCATACGTAGCAATACCATAAAGTAGAAATAAAATAATTACGAATTCAAATAACAGCTTTACACAGAATAATTGATCAACTAACGTTATTTATAAATTACGCAGTAAAAAAATTAGTACTCGCAGAAGTATCGGACCAACTTTAGAGAATATGGATCACTTAACAATCGTGGGCTGTTCCAACTGAGCTATCTAGTAACTTCAGAGACAACCGCAGGCACATACATTCATGTTGAATACTTGGGTGGAATCTAGCATCGGGGCCGATGTTTTCAAGTTAGTGTATAAAATGCGGATTGCATAAAACTGTAAAATAAGGGGCAGCTGACTCACCTGGTATAGAGGAATAGTATTTGGTACGAGGAGTATAATATACTAGGAATTCCTTTGAAACCTTAATGTACAGGGATCGTCCACCATGCCATGGTTTTTAAACCTTCGGTCACCTTTTTACAAATTAATTTTATCCCTCATACACATTCTACATTGAAAACTATACAACAAGGTCTGATCAGTTTTTTCAACTGATACATTTTTGTAAAGTTACCACGATATTCCTATTTAAGGATTCAAATTCCGCTTGTGTCAATATATTCAAGGAACTGGTAAGAAAATAGACGGCTATTACAATCCTAATGTCTTTAAGTTGTTAGACGCTGATCTACTGATACCAAGGTCGCGGGTGCGAATCCGGCCCACGCAAATGGTTTTTAAGGACAGGTCCATGACAGTAGATTTACTGGCATATAAAAGAACTCCTGCGGGATGAAATTCCGCAACAACCAAGGCTATGAAATTTTAGGGACAGCATATATTGACTCACATCTGAACATCCACTAACGATTCACTTCTGTTTTGTAGAAGCTATTAAAATAAGCGATTAAGCGTAGAGAAAGGCTTGTCAATGTAACAATTCGGATCTGTATGATGTGATGTGAATGTTGCGAAGGGGGACACCTCATACACTGTGTCACGGAACGGATCTATTGTGTGTTACCATCCCCCGGAGGGAAGAGATGAGGCGAAGGGAGACCACAGACCGGCAGAAAGCGGGGACAGAGCAGAGCCACAGGGACGTGCGGAATACCTAACAGTTACAGTATACGATTCGGCGCACCACCAAAGCTTTAGCCACCACTCAAAGAGGGATTCTAGCGGTCTGGGTAGAGGCACGCGGCTGTTTTCAAGCGAGGTCAGGGAAGAAGTTTCATTGAGTGCCATGTGCTCGCAAATGGCCGAAACCACCGCGCTGACAACCAGACCTGAAAAATGGCAAAGGAAATGAAATGAAGAAAGGAAGGAAAGGAAACTGTGGATTAGAAGCCAATCAAGCATTCGCCTAGTAACAAGGGGCAACGACGGAAAAACCCAAGTCAAAGTGGTTGACCGCGGGGATCGAACCCATGATTTCCATTACCACAGCGCCATCTAGATCGATTCTGTTTTATGTGTGTTCTTAGTGAAAACTTTGATAATAACCTTCTACTGCAAATATACGTATACATACTCCTAAAATACAAGTGTGTAAATCATTTATTGGCTTGTTTCAAATAAGTTGAAATTCTGTAAAATACACTTTTTTCGAAATTTCCATTCAATTGCTTCGAATTATATTATTTCAGTTGCACAGTTATTAAATGTTTAAACAAAGATTTAAATCCCGAAAATCCCCCGGACAAAACTTATAACAATACCGACACAATGGCGCCAGCGATGAAATGTTTTGTGAGTTGCCAGGGATATGGGTATTAGGGAAGAGAAAGAATCATAGTGCTTGTATATCGGGGAATACCAAACTCATAATATTACAATAAACAGGGATATTACAATTCTGTTTGTGCAAGACAAGATCTTCCCTCCCTTGCTCATCTTTATTCACTGGGGTGGCTTTCCCTTCCTGGACAACCAACATTATCTGCAGCAGGAACACATAAAACCAACAGACAAACAAGCTCTTCTTCTGTCTGCGCATCAGTGGCGCGCTCTACATCTATTTCTTCATTATCAAATTACTCCCTGCTTTATGAATCGTGTATTACGACAAATGTTTTGGTTCGTTCTGGAATGATAACAACCTGCATTTTCAGGATGACAACCGGAAACAGTTGGTTCAAACTTTCGAAGAGTTATTGCAAACAACTCTGCTTGGTGAAACTACGCTTTTAAAATTTGCAATAAGCACACTAATTAAAATGTATTATATTAATATAATTTCTGATATCATACTAATTTATCATGTAGGTAAGTGTTAAAAGCGCAGTTTTATTTTAGGAGAAATAATTTTTGTTTAAAGGGGCACAAAGCTGAGTGTAGCCATTCTTCTTCTTCATCTAATTACCCTCCTCATGAAGGACTTACACCCCTAGGACTTACAACCCACTGCCTAGGGTAGACACCTGTCGGGGAGCACAGGAACCAATGGACAGGGCAGAGTGAAGACATGGTCAGCCAAGCACCAGTATAAGAGTGAGGAAGAGGATGATATGAAATGCAGGCGAAATGGATGAATTGAAACGTGATGATAGAGCAGTGAAGAAGTGGTGAAGAAAACCGGACAACCGGGAGAAAGCCGCCCATATTCTGAATCAATCAAATTATAAAGTATCCAGCTGAAATTTGTGGAATTATCACTATACGGTCGGGCGTGCGTAATTAAGAGTTCTTGCCTGTTGTTGTTTGGCCTTCGTTGTTGCTGGAACTTCATGATTCCAATAGTAACATCAATCATTTAGATAATCAGAACATTTTACTTGTAATATGTATAACACTTTGAGAAAAACAAATTAACAGCGTGATTGTAATGGGTGACAGGAATAAAGTATTATAAAGTTTTATTTGAATGAGTGTTATAATCTGCAATTTCTAGTAGGAGTGGTTATGTTAAAAGCCTTACTTTTAACACCAGTTGTCTAAAACAAGAATTTATGCTATTCATTTTATCTTAATCACTATAAATGTTCCCAGATATTCTTCTAAGTTATTTATTAATAATGAGAGTATAGAAAAAAGGAACAGTACTCGCACATATTTAAATATCTTACACAGATGGCATATCACAGCAACCTTCAAATTCGAAAAATTTGAATAAATAATGATCTGAAAACATTTTATAGATGAGCTGAACACTTTATCAAGCTATGTCTATGATAGAATTTCGTCTATACCTTATACTTTTAATTACATTATATAAAATTCAATAACTTGGAAAATGAAAGCAAGAGTGAGTGAGTGAGTGAGTGAGTGAGTGAGTGAGTGAGTGAGTGAGTGAGTGAGTGAGTGAGTGAGTGAGTGAGTGAGTGAGTGAGTGAGTGAGTGAGTGAGTGAGTGAGTGAGTGAGTGAGTGAGTGAGTGAGTGAGTGAGTGAGTGAGTGAGTGAGTGAGTGAGTGAGTGAGTGAGTGAGTGAGTGAGTGAGTGAGTGAGTGAGTGAGTGAGTGAGTGAGTGAGTGAGTGAGTGAGTGAGTGAGTGAGTGAGTGAGTGAGTGAGTGAGTGAGTGAGTGAGTGAGTGAGTGAGTGAGTGAGTGAGTGAGTGAGTGAGTGAGTGAGTGAGTGAGTGAGTGAGTGAGTGAGTGAGTGAGTGAGTGAGTGAGTGAGTGAGTGAGTGAGTGAGTAGGGTTTAAGGGCCCGTCAACAATGAAAGCAAGATGTTAATTTTGTTCTTCATCCCAATATTTTCTACTTACGAAATCGCAAATAAAAGAATCAAAGCCACTTTTCAGAGAAAAAAAGAATACGGAAAAATGTCGATGTAAAGGCTAATTGAGATAGACGGAATTCCTTAAAAGGCTTTAGCGATTCAGGTATGAAATCTGGTAGTATCATACTTTCTCAGACACGTACATCCTTGAAATTTTTTCAAGCAATGCGTTTGATTTCTGGTGAACTTGAAATATGTATTTATGACGAAATTTAAGTCAACTGTAATACTACTGCTACCAATAATTAAACAGCAGAAATAAATCAAATAAATAAAGACTATTACCTCGCTATATGCCTATAATTACCTACAAAATATAGGTTAACAACAATAGTTTTTAAGCTAAGATTATCAAGGTCTTCGTCAGTATGCAGGATTTCTCTCGTGGAATTTTTTCATGCCGGTACATCGCAAACGTGACACTGGCGCATTTAAGCACACCTAATGGTCATCATCTGACCTGAAGTAAACAGAATACTGAACGATTTGAATAAATCTTGCTCTTCAAATAGCGTCGCATCTAAAAGACAGGGAAATCTACGTATTTGAGGTCATACAATATTTTTGGAGATCACTTGATTACAAAAACGCCAATTCTAGTAGTGTATGATGTGGTTCCGTCTTGTTGGAGTCATTCCGCTGCTCTTTTTTAGACCTAGTGGAGAATATTCGTGAGAAAATTATTTTATTTCAGTTCAAATAACACAATTTGACAATATTTATACTGGCATATTTTCGAGGTGCAGGCAATTTTCGTGATTTTTCAAAGAATTAAATGTTCTTAGTGCTACATAAAATGGTAGATTATTTGACATTAACTCATATATTGAAGTACACAGTCTAAATATTCACTGGATGATTGGAAAGTCAGTTTCATTGAATCTATACATACAGTTACGTATGCTAATTGTGTGCAGTCTTATACGCAATTCGTTAACAACCAAGGAGACATTTTCAGACACAGCTGAAGTTTTAATACTCTCGTTTTAAGATTAAAATCATTATATTCGATGCCAAAATGAATATAAAAATGCTCTCGTGTAGATGCTAAGCACCGGCTCCGCGAAAATTGTGTATCTCTACGCGTTGTTTGTCCTGTCTGAAAATGGAAGAAAACAAATAATTTTAAGGGGAGAAACGCTTGAGTCAGGGAAATTACTCACCCTGGAAAGTTGTCCATGCTGAGGAAAGTGACAACACACCGAGGAATCAGTCACTGTTAAAGTTTAGTGTCTTGAATTTGAAATCAATACACTTTAATCTGATGCTGTGCTAGACACCCCTTCACAAGGAAACCCGTTTGTGCTCCCCTCGCTCGCAGTCATCTACCAAAAAACAATCTCGAATCGAAGACAAGGGTGTGCTGTCTGGTTTTTATTGCCACCGCCCTCCTCCCCTCTCACAATAAACTGCCTGCCTGACTTCTCCTTTCATAGGGAGATGCTGCTGAAGCTATGTCTGTGCTGGACATGATGTCATTCACTTTTATTATACATCTGGAAATGCTTTCAGGTGCGCTCGTAATTTTGCAGTGTACGGAACTACTGTTAACCTCGTGAATCAGCCAAAGAATGGGTCCTTTGGGCATTTGTTGCCATCTTGAAAGCTTTGGAAACAAAAAGTTCTCACGGAAGAGAAAAAAGAATACACTTTCACACATGTTTTTCTTTGCTGTTATTGATCCAGATAGTTTTTTTTAGGTATAATATGATTCATCATGCAGAATAAACAACAAAACATTAAATTACTTAGCCAGCAAGTGAAGTAATACATATATTCTACTTGTAATCCTGGAATAATATAGCATATCTCATTCACCTATAAATTATAGTAAGCACGGAAAATGGTGGAGTAAACAGTCTCCATCTCTCTCACTCTCCCTCCCTTATCAGGAGTTATGGTTAATAATATTAAGAAACGAATAATAGGAAAATTCGTGGAATCAAATTAACCATCGCTTTCAATTCAAATAGCATCAGAGGAAAACAGCGACAGCTTATCCAAGTACTACTGGTATCGTCTAATCAAGCAAAGGAGATATTTAATTCATATATCTGGTGAAATATCATGTTTAGGTGTTCTATTTTCTAATATTGATCATTTCGGTGGCTCATATATTAAACTTTCAATTCAGTAAAGCACGGGCTCATTTTACTACAAAGCCATAAGTGTAGGAGAACTGATGGAAAAACAATTCAGAAATATTTATAACAGCAGTCATAATTTCAAGTTTTCTGTATAACGTTTTCGGGAAATAAACTTTCATATAAGATAAATGAATAGTTACAATCCTGAAATGATAACAGGGTAACTATACTAAGTATATAATTGCCTCTTACCCGAGCAGGTCATATCGGATGATGAATAAATGGTATTCCATGGAGCTTAAAGTCAACCAAAAATGGTCATCGAAGAATAAAAGAAACACTTGAAACAATCCTTGTCCAAGTACCTCCAATGACACAGAAAATTGGGATCTCTCGAGAAAGGGGAAATAAAGCACGAAACAGAATATAAAAATGGTAACCACATCACGGATACAAACAAATAAAGAGAATAAAAAATAAATGACACCTCAACTTACAATATTAGAGAAAGCGATGTTTGTTAATGCTCAAAGAATTAAGACACACACACACACACACACACACACACACACACACACACACACACACACACACACACACACACATGCAGCTAATCTGTGCTTTATTGTGGTACCTTCGACGTAATTAACAAAACTTATTCATTTTCGAAAATATTCATCTCATTTTCGTAAATTTTGTAATTATTCTAGTTTTCCTTATTATTTTTAGTAAAATTGCAGCAATCATCTAGTGCTGAGCAATTTAATAAGCACATAATGCAGAATGTTTATGGAATTGTACGAGTTTGTACATGTTACGGTGATAAGCCACAATTTCGCATCACATTCCTCCTTTTCAAGTCCAATTAGTAGGCGCTCACTTTCTTGCGAAGTTCACGTTACAGCACTACCACATGCTTGTGGGTGAGTTCGTCAGCAGGTGGGACGGTAGACTTAGGCCCACAGCTGTTGATGTCTAAGTCATCAATGAAATTTCTTTTGGAATTTTGACGTGCCTTACAATAGGTTTCATACTACCACGTGTCTGTTGTGGTGGTGGTGTGGTGGTAGTGGCGGAGCGGTGGCGGTGGTGTCATATGAAAATTAATAAGGAGCTTAGGATATGTGGATAATCTTATTGGGAATTAGAATAACCAACACACACACACACACACGCACGCACGCACACACACATACATACACACACACTTCCTGCCAAATGGAATACGCTTCTTACTAAGTGTTTATCTCTTCACCAGAAGTTTTCCCCACAACTTGTTAAGTTCTGGAACAATTGGCTGGATTTATTTAATTTTTACTAAAAATGGTTTTTTAATTAGAGACATTCTTACTTTGACATTTTTGGTAAAGGTTGCCATATTTTTTAAATCTCTAGAGGTAAAGAACTTAAGAGCTGGTCTTTATGTGCGACAGCGCTCAATGCATGGACTGTTGGCATGGACTGGCGGGAAAAATAATTCTTCCTGGCGGTAATTATATGCACATTTACTTGCACTGTAATTCCATTAAATCTCATTAGCTCCCATGTTGATTTATGCGCAGCACGAGGCTTAGGCTTATATCAGCAAGATAGCTAGGACCCAGCATTGCGTAACATCGTTACTGTGTATTTTGCAAAGCTGATCTCAAAGCTATAACAAACCTGTTTTTGAGATTAAACTAACAAACAGCGAGAGCATGCAGTTTACATGAAACATAACGTTAGTGTACAGCAAATGCAAACCCAAGAGAAAGCAGCACCGATTTGGTTTGCAATGAGCAATTTTTGCTTTTTTAACTCATCGGATCTATATTGCCTTGATACTTATACGTCCGATAAAGCTGTGAATGAAAATTTTTCTGATAATTCTCGAGTATGATTAAATAACTGGTGTTAACTTATAGAATGGTTGCACCTTATTATACTTACGCATATGTTAAAAATTCAGTCTCTTTTAAAAGTGATAACATACTTCAATAACAAAGTATGCAATAATTTATGTCAACCGAATCAAATTAATATATTAAAAAACTCAAAATCGAACCCACGACACAAAATTTTACTTCACCTATCATTATCTATGGTAGCTAGAGTAAACTTTGTATTGCACGCCCACATTTCGTATCAATAATTCGATGAAAATTCAGATATTCCTGAATCTCAAAAATATGGTTAGAAAGTTCAGTGCATAGAGGTGAGCGAGTGAACATAATAAAGAAAACGAAAATATCAGCATTTCTAAGATGAATCTTTCAAGAAAATATCTAACTCAGAAGCCACCCTTAACAGATCTTTTAAATTTTTGTTTTTTAAACTAGTTCCGATAGTTTTGATCATAATGTGTTTGATACATTGATATGAGAAATAAAATGCATGGATTCTGAATTTCCTCTGGATAGCGCTAGTTGAGATTTATTCGATTAAAAACGATAAAACATACACAAAAGCTTATGAAAATAACACACACATGATTTCAAAATATGTAATTTGTGTAAAATGCTTTTTTCAGATATTTCCTACTATTAGTTAGAGATACTCACTCTGTCCATCGTTTCGGTTCTCACCAGGTGATATAAGCAGTGTTCAAAATGGCGAGTCCAATATACTGTGACAAAATAACAAAATCAGTCTAATTACTTTTTTTTTTACTTTATTTTCTTCCAAACTTTTGCACAAATACGTAATTCTGTTCTACTGACGTCAACACAGTCCTTGCATGGTTCAATTCGCAATTGCTCTCTTCTCGTGGCCTTGACTCAGCCCGTTTACTTCTTTCTTCACTTTCTCTGTCTCTCACACTAACTCCGACTATACAATCATTCAATGCTCTTTGAAACTTCTTCATGACGCGACGACACACGCACAGCTATCTCACACTCACTGACACACTGGCCAACGAACATATGTAACTGTAATTCTCGTTCTGCTGTTTCCTCGCCTACTTATATTGGGGGGATGACGTCATAATGACCTTTCTCGACTTTCATAAACACGCCTATGATGACGTAGCCAGATTTTTCTCGAAGACTCAGGAAACCCTTTGTGTTGTTGCCAGATTGTTGTTAGTCGTGTGTTCGATCGCGTGAGTGCTGTGGGTAGGTTGACTTTGCAACTTTGTTTGCTCTCCTACCTGGTAAGTGATATGCAGTAGCTTGGCCCCGGTCGTCCCTTGTTGTGCGCCATGCCCAGCGTCACAGTTCTCCGGTATAGTGAGCTTCTTTTTAAGTATTTGATTGTGGTACTGCTTCATATATGCTTTTATGTAGCTAAGTTTATTGATGATTAATAAGTGGAAAATCAAGGTTTATTTTTATAGATAATTTCTAAAATAACCGTGAATGTAAATTAGATAAGGAAGAGATAGTCGTGCAAATGTAACAAATCAGCTATGTTATGGTTGTTTCTGTTTCTCTCTCTCTCTCTCTCTCTCTCTCTCTCTCTCTCTGTGTGCGTGTGTGTGTGTGTGTTTTACCTTTTGACTATTCGAAAATGGGGAGCCTATTGCCATCGAGCATTTTGATACAAGGAACCATTGATTAGAAATGAATACTTTGGATGTCACGCTACCATAAGGAAGCTTTGGAATCACGGGTTGGGTGTCGCACGATCCAATACCATATACTGAATTCTGGTGTCCAAACACCTCTATTTTATTCCATGGCCAGCACTCTGTGACTTTAATGGGCCAGTCTCTCCTAAGTTCATATCCACAGGAATATATGTCTTCCAATTCTGATGATGCCTATTAGGAAACTCGTTCTCGGTACATTCCTTCGATTCTCTGGACGCTACTTTCTGCTGCACCATACATTAAATGCGTGTCAGTAAGTTCCTGCGAGTTACTCTTCCTCTTTAACAGTCAATCATGCATTGTAAAGAAAACAATTACAAAATGGAAGCTCCAGGCAGTTTGTTACACAAAACAAATTAAGGGTAGGTTTCAAGGATCAGCTTTAGCGGTCCCAGGACTAATCTGGAACTTGGTGGAAAGACGCTGGACTGGCCTGTTTTTGTAGAAGCCCCAATATTTCACAACTCTATACAACTGGACGTATCTGCCAATCGGAGACAGAAATACTATCATTACATAGATCTGGACACCCAGAAGAGGAAGACATGTTTATCTCAAAAAATCAAAATAAGATTTGGACTTGTTAGGTGTCTGGAATCAGCCCTTCAAATAAGAAATGAAACTAGTATGCAGTTTGTTATGAAAATAAAAGCAGCTTTAGAAACGTCCCCCGCCCTCATCTTCATGATCGCATGGTGTTCTAAATATTAATTTCTATCCAGAGATTCCTTATGTCAAAATGCTCAGTTTAGAAGCCTCTATCATTTTGGGTACACCCTGTATAACGTACTTTAGATCCTATGTGGTGGGTGGGTTACATGCCATTTTATAATTTTCACAAAAGGAGGGATAGTGACTACAACAAATCCAATACTTGCTTGTAGAATTTTTTATTTTCTAGATGCCTTAATTTGCTTCATAGAACTTGCGCATACATTTCGTTTTTTACAAACTCTTTTGTTTTACATTTCTTTTTCTTACTATTATTCGCATATGTCAAACACTTATCACGATTAGCAATAATAAGCACATGCAACAGACACAAGTTTGTGTGCTATTAAACTCTTACATGTGCTTTAATGTTTATTAACGCTACAGAAAAACAGTCATATAACCGGTTTTAAACCAGTGTATACATGACCGAAGGAGAGAAGGGAAGAGAAAGGCAGAAAAGAGAAGAATACTATCGAAGCGTACTGATCATATCAAGATTATCGAACTATCGTGTGCATGTATTTCGCTTCGCAATAGAAACGGCAGTCAACCTTGGCCTCCGCAGTGCTGTACAACTATTTTATGCTTTTACTTAAGTACCTTTAAGGTAGAACCTCAACGACAGAAGTCAACAACTGACACAAAATACCTTTCTGTATCATGTTCAAGACGAAAGAAAACACGATTCCCTGTTTTCCGTTTGGCAAACTTTCCGTACTCTTCAGCTACTTCGAATTTTCTTCCTAATTACAGTTTCGATATTGCGACGCCGAGTGCACAACAAAGGACGGTCGGGGCTAAACTACTTCGCACCACATACCAGGCCGGCGATCAAACAAAGGTGCTCAAGGTCGGGCTGCTGCGCGCGATGTTTGTGCATATGTGAAGAAGAAACGTCTAGGAAGAAGGAGGCCAGTAGACCACGACTCACAAGCCCAGATTACACTGTATCTAGTATATACTAAATCATTGTAGACAGTACGTTACAAAATTAGGATTTGCAACTCACGGCTCTTAGAACACTCCGTTCGGTGGTGTTCTAACTTGAGTCTCTCGTTACATAACGTGGCTCAGTTTGTTAGACGCTGGCCCACTGATCCCAAAGTCGCGGGTTCAAATCCAGTCCAGACCGGTGACTTTTAAGTGTGCTTAAAAACGACAGTTCTGTGTCACTTGGTTTACTGATATGTAATAAAAGAGCTCCTGCGAGACAAAATTCCGGCACACCGGCTACGCTGATGTGATCCTGGCAATTGACAGCGTCGTTAAACAACAAAATAATTTAATTTCATTTCATTTCTTAACCTCTGTTTTTGTGACTAGTACTCCGAATGTCTATTAAGAACAATGAAATGTCGCATACAATGCTATTTAAGTGCCTCAGAGATTATTGAACACACTGTATGCAATGTTAAGTGGCGTAGTACTTCTCGTGGTCTCCAAAAGTCAGCAATGCGTAGAAACAGATAGAGCTGATTAAAATGGGATTGGAATCAGCACACCGAGTCTGTGTATTCATGCAAGAGGACGGAAGCTAAGAGAATTTCCTTGATTAAGAGGAAAGTTAAATGTGCAATCCCATCCATCATTAAGACCTAAGTCACACAAAAGCAGGCAATAAAAACAGTTACCAAGTTACTTATTCAACGCACAACTTTCTAGTATTTAAATCAGCATCCGACCTTACCGTGAACTATGGCTGAGGGGGGAAAAGCAGCATGTAACGTAACGTGACGTAATTAAGAAGAGACGGAGTGGAGCTCAAACTTTCTCCAGCAAACCACAAAG
The DNA here is from genome assembly GCA_030765045.1 of Tenodera sinensis. Lineage (NCBI taxonomy): Eukaryota > Metazoa > Arthropoda > Insecta > Mantodea > Mantidae > Tenodera > Tenodera sinensis. The sequence continues at coordinate 99,588,503 of CM060963.1, read as the reverse complement.
TTAAAACACAAGAAGACGGATTCATATCGTCAAGGAAAACTGCTACTACTAATAGTTAACGCTAGCAGTTGTTTCTAAAAGCTTTCTAAAGATTATTTCAACATTCTGTCCGGTGTCTTTTTTGCTCTACTCTCTTTTTCTGCAAACAGAAATAAATCTTTCTCGACGGAAGCATTTATAGTACCTATAGCTTAGGATTATATTATTACTGTTGTTGATGATCATTTAAGGAGATATCTTGGCGCCATACCGGCCAAATATACAATTTTTTCAACAAACTTTTTTTGAAGAAACGTTCTCTTCAATACGTCATATAACGGCCCCGGTTGGCCCCATAGGGGCTGATGCGCTGGTGATTAGTTTAGGATGTATGTCATATGACTGTAACACTAAGATTTTTAGAAAACTTTTCATATGAAAGCATGTGAAAGAGGGAGAATCGAGTAGGAAATATCTAAATACCAAATATTTAAAAGATTTAAAAGAAAACATCTCCTCAAACTACCATGGACAATTTTCCGTTATTCTTATTTTCTTAAAAGTGCCTGTAACCATTTTGATTAAAAGATCTAAATATTGAAGGTACTTGTACAACAAATATAACGTATAGGTATCTTGAATGTTCCGCGAATACCTGTGAAGTACTCATTCTCAATGACTTTGTATAATTGGTAAACTGTATGCTATAGACAAAATTTACTACATAAACACTGTAGATTTATTTGAAGTACACAGTTTATATCAAATGGCTGCTTTGTGGCGTTAACCATTTTCGAGATATTCTTTATTACTGGTAGGAAATTTTCAAATACTTACACTTCTTTTTTCAAATGTATCAGCCGCCGTTTGCCTTTTTCTTCTTTCTGGGCAAACAGATAGAATGAAATTGCGAAACCATCACTTACTGATAAGTTCTTTAAAAATCTAAATATCGTTTTAAGCAGATGTACCCTCCTTATATTTACAGATAATATGTAAAGGACATTTACTTCAATGTACAAGCAGCAAATACAAGAATCAAGTTTTATAGGATAATTTGAGAAGAGTCACGGGATTGCAGGACCAGCGGATTACTCACGTGTTAGATATTTTTCAACCGCAAAAAGATCCATATCCCTCTGTTTTGTTTGAACTCGTGACCTAAGGAATTGCTGGCTGACTAGCTACTACAAGACATTTAAAACTCTAAAGCTCAAAATAACCTAATTGTGTAGTTATCATCTCCTGAATGACTCTGACCTCCCATTTTGCGTTTGATCTAGTTTTCACAGCAAATCACATCATTTACCTTCAAAGAAAATAAGTACTGAACATGTATAAATCATCATCATCATCATCATCATCATCATCATCATCATGGCTTGGGTCTGTTGACCGGCTCCGTTACCCAGTGGAAATGTATGGCAGATGATCTCTCCAGTGCTGTTTAGGTCTTCCAATACTTCTATGGCCTGAAGATATACCATTTAACGTTTTTTTTGTTCATTCTTGTTACATATTGAAACCAATTGTGTTTATTTTCCCTTATCTTATCATTTAGTTCGAAAATGTTTAATTTGGTCCTGATATATTTACTGTTCTTTTGGTCTCTTATTGTTATTCCTATGACACTTCTGTGTAACCGCATTTTTCTCTCCTCCAACTTTGTTAAAAGAAATGTTTATGAACATAAATCAACATTGGTATTGCGATTGTTTAATAAAATTTTAATTTTGTTTCCCTTGTTTGTTTATTTGTTAAACACTTATTTATTGTGCCACAGATATGTTGAACTATTTCTAATTGCTTTTCTATTTATATGTCATGTCTCTATGTGACCATGCTTTCTAAATATTTAAAGCAGCTCACTTGTTCAATTATTTCTGCTCCAAATACAATGTTTGTTGTATATAAATTTACTGCTCTTTATTCTATTTATGAGAGTACTGGGGCTTTATATAATTTTTGGAATATCTTTTTGGTTCGGATAATAGGCTGTTTTAGAAGGCACAAGTTTTAACGTTTGGTATGTGAAAAGTTATATGAATCAGAAGCTTATTCGAGTGTGCAAGCAGAATGGGTTATATTGACAATTTGCAGCGTATGTTTCCAATATTGCACTGCAAATTATTTGCTCTATAATGCATATTGTGCAGTAATAAATTGTGGGGCTTTGACACGTGCAACTAATGAGCCAATGTTTTATTCACGCTTTGCTGGCACTCTCGGAGGCCCTGTGTTGCTTCATACGCAATTTGTACATTGCCTGTTTTGTAATTATTCTCTTATTTTTGAACTTCCAATTCTAGTTTTGATATTCACTCATTCCTTTAACGTACCACTCATTTCCAAAGCGTTTTCCACAGAATTTCATTACGGCGTATGTTATATGTTAAAGTTAGATGCGTTCCACTACCCTTTTGTAAAAACTCTGATGTATTGCACTCACATGACTTTCTCTACTCTTGTGCTAACTACTCTTACAAACTCTTATTCCTCCTTCTTCTTCATGCTAGCCATGATAAACATTTGAAGAAATAATCTTATTGCTTATTTTCTTCGAACGGTAATCAACTCTTTTAAAGCTGGTCGCTATATGAAGACTTTGAAATTATGTTCTCTTTGCACGGCCAAGAGATAAAAAAGTGAATAGTGACCTTACATTTGAGAAAAGTATAAGTATTTCAAAATTCACCTAAGTAAAAGGAATATCTCCGAAATAGTGCACTCCACAAAAATTTCATTTGCACATGACTGGTCGGTTTTAAAGAGATCTAAATTTTTGTATAGTAAGATTTGGCCCATCTCTTACGGTTTACCAGTTATGCAAATGTCATCAAGAGTAAACAGAACTACACGGGCTATAGCCAGGAAACTCAAAATATCGATTTTTTGCCTTAAAGTATCTTATGCATATTTTGTTTTAATAAAAATCGTTAGTCATTTTTGAGAAAATGAAAATTTTCGAAAAAGTTGCCATGCAAAGGGTAACATTTCTGTGTCGCATCCTTGGAAGATTCTAAATTTAAATGCCAGCTTTGGTGTTTACCGACTTTTCGTTTTTGAATTTTGCTGTTCTCAGACAACACACACACACACACACACACACACACACACACACACACACACACACACACACACACACACACACACACACACACACACACACACACACACACACACACACACACACACACACACACACACACACACACACACACACACACACACACACACACACACACACACACACACACACACACACACACACACACACACACACACACACACACACACACACACACACACACACACACACACACACACACACACACACACACACACACACACACACACACACACACACACACACACACACACACACACACACACACACACACACACACACACACACACACACACACACACACACACACACACACACACACACACACACACACACACACACACACACACACACACACACACACACACACACACACACACACACACACACACACACACACACACACACACACACACACACACACACACACACACACACACACACACACACACACACACACACACACACACACACACACACACACACACACACACACACACACACACACACACACACACACACACACACACACACACACACACACACACACACACACACACACACACACACACACACACACACACACACACACACACACACACACACACACACACACACACACACACACACACACACACACACACACACACACACACACACACACACACACACACACACACACACACACACACACACACACACACACACACACACACACACACACACACACACACACACACACACACACACACACACACACACACACACACACACACACACACACACACACACACACACACACACACACACACACACACACACACACACACACACACACACACACACACACACACACACACACACACACACACACACACACACACACACACACACACACACACACACACACACACACACACACACACACACACACACACACACACACACACACACACACACACACACACACACACACACACACACACACACACACACACACACACACACACACACACACACACACACACACACACACACACACACACACACACACACACACACACACACACACACACACACACACACACACACACACACACACACACACACACACACACACACACACACACACACACACACACACACACACACACACACACACACACACACACACACACACACACACACACACACACACACACACACACACACACACACACACACACACACACACACACACACACACACACACACACACACACACACACACACACACACACACACACACACACACACACACACACACACACACACACACACACACACACACACACACACACACACACACACACACACACACACACACACACACACACACACACACACACACACACACACACACACACACACACACACACACACACACACACACACACACACACACACACACACACACACACACACACACACACACACACACACACACACACACACACACACACACACACACACACACACACACACACACACACACACACACACACACACACACACACACACACACACACACACACACACACACACACACACACACACACACACACACACACACACACACACACACACACACACACACACACACACACACACACACACACACACACACACACACACACACACACACACACACGGATACGGACACCCCCTACGTTCTAACAAGATGCAAACCAATGATCTTCAGGGCAGTAAGCGGAAATTACATTACGTGTAGTACACTGTGGATCCTTCCAACATATCCTATTTTTTTGATACTCAAATTGTATAATCAGAAAATTAATCATTTAAAAAGAATTAAAAATAATAATTACAACAGTAATTATCAATACAAAATAAATATAAAAAATGAATATAAAAAGCTTAGTGTCGCGAATTTAAAAAGCTGAATAGTATTAACGGTTTTGGTAGCGTTACTACAAGCAAGCAACCCCGCTGGCGAGTCGAACGGGAAATCTCGTTATTTTTCTGGGAAGTGAGTGAAACAGAAATCAACGTCCGAAAATTAGAAAATATCACAGTGAAGCTTATCATTAAATGTTTGTACACGAACACAGTTTTGTTTCACTGGTGTTTTGTTTTACGCACATTGGTCGGCAACGTCTCGGTGTAAATGGTGAAAATATCGAACATATTTAGTAAAAGACATTATCACCATAATTGCGTCATTCTTTCTTAACAAAACCCACGCATACCTCGGCAGAGAAATCTCATTGCTTTATCGGCGGCAAGCAGCTGGATCAAAAAGCTTTGAGACATTATTAGGCGGCATAAGGTATTGTTGTTTCAAATTGTCGTTTCAACGTGTGACCTACAAAACGATAAATTGGCTCCAAAATTGCTGCATCGACGACTGCCGAATGGTCCTTTAAATGTCGCATCAACGTGTAGCACAACTCCGCTTCAAAATGCTCTTTTCAACGTACACTGAATAAATTTGTTTCATGTTAGAAGAATTATGGAGGTAGGCTAGTGCAGTTTCATCTCAATATGATGCAGATCCTATCTCACCTGATGCTGTAAAACGAGGCATTTCCTTCCAGCGGAAAAGGATTTGTTTAGCTGAGCTGCTATGATGCGCTTGGAGGAGTACTTTATTGGAAGACATCGGCGTGTGTGTAGCACACATGCTCGTGTCCAACGGACGCTTCCCTATCTCCATGGAGCGGAAGAAAGCGTTAAGAATGCAATGTGATCACGGTCCGTGGCACAACCTTCACTTTCGCTAACTAAACTTTCTCATAGGGACCCGAGCTCAGCTCTGTTGCGAAACCTCCTAGCAACGTGGGTGTATTTACTGCAACAGCGGTCTAAGTTCCAGTTCAAACAGGTTCCAAGTGCCCTATGTCAACTGGTGGGCGACGATAGAAACAAGTTCCTCGTTTGTTTACCTATATTTCTACCAGGTGGATGCCAACGAACTCCGTCGTCACTATGCTAACTTAGCAGCCTATAGCAAGCCTAAAAATATACAAGGGACACGGACAACACATTTTTCAGTAGAAAAGGATAATAAAAGAAATATTTCTACTTATTGAACAATTGCAATCAATGTCTATCACTGCTGTTATAGGCACAGATAATAAATGTTGCTATTAGTCCTACTATTCTATCACTTTTTATAATCAAAGAACTACATCTCGTATATACACACATATGTAAAAAGTGGCCACTAAGGATGAGAAAATTAACTGTCTCTATACATTTTAATGCAAATGGTCTTTTATAAACTCTCATGTTAAGTAATATGAATGGAGGCAACTAGGTCGGTATGGTTCTAATTCCTGCGTAGACTGGTGGCGTTCGGTGGTCAGGAACGTGATACAAGGAACAGTTTTCGGATCAACGTCAACGCAACCCAAAAATGTTTTGGAACGGAACTCGAGATGATCGGAGTATGAGTACGGGAGCGGAAGCAAATACCCGGGTGAGACTAATGATTGATGTTTATAAAAGCGAAGCCCTCCACTTGATAATCCACAAATTGACTCAGGTAAGCATTATAGCCCAAATTTTTTGTAGCAACACATTGAAAAATAGTTATGGGCTGTACCACTTTTTTTAATTCTTTGTACACGAGCTTCCTAAGGATGAACTCGAGTCTCATTTATTACTGGGTAATAAATAGAACAATCAGTACGATTTTCACTGTGTTAGCGTTGCTGTTAACGTCCTCCAACGGAGTGTCATATCGGACGGTGAATGAATGAAATGGGTGAAATAACTCACCCTAAACGAGATTCGAACTCGCGACCTCTTGAACGTGACGCAGATACGCTATCACCACGATAGCGGGCTACGAAGTTCACTTGCTTACAACGGTGTTTTATCTTTAGGCTTATATTACTTTTAATTATCACATTAAATTTACACAGATTCACATTCCCATTCCCTCAGACTTAAGGAAAGATGAGGAATAATACTGGCTAAAACAATTTCTCACCCTCCAACCATGAACCCAGGACCACAGAGACAGTCTACAGGATCATATTGTTTGGAATTCTGGTGGATCAAATCGTTGGCGCCTGATTGCAGAAAGAGAACACAGAGGAACTTGCAGTAGCAGAATGTACCACCGTACAGGTCGACACCTGCTCTCACCTAACAACAGTGGTATAATATCTAGATTAAGGTTATCCCAAAAGAAATATGGGACCCAATGGACCTGCCCTTGAGGTGCTCGATCGCGGGTTTGACCATATTGGAGTTGTTTTATGTGGGTTACGTAAACAATAAGGTATATGAGATAAGAATGCAAGCCCACTCCGTTCTCCGACGTAGGATGCGAGCACCTGTCATAAAGGTTGCACCGTGCCCACAATGACAAGAATGTATGGTTCTACCTACGCCTGACCTCACAAGGACGTCATTTTGAACAGCGGCAATGATAGCCTCATTCTACAGTATCGTCATCGTTTTCTATCATGAGGTAAATTCTGGTCTACGCAAACGGTAACTTTTTCATAAGCGCGTGCAAATACATTAAACTAATTGTGCAGAAACATGATGGCCTAAGCTCCTTTATAGCGTTCCCTATGCCGAATAAAATAAAACCAATTATTTAAATTTAAAAACTAGACTTACTTTGCATATTACGATATATTACCAGGACTATATAAAATGAAGTGTCTTTTCAGTAAATAAAACGAAAGTGATGGCATTTTCAGGAAAACAGCCAGTAAGAGTGAAAATAGTATTGAAGGATTAAATAATAAAACAGGTACAAAATTGTAATTATCTTGGAAGTCATTATATTAGTTATAAATGGGACTATGATTTACACAGAATGATTCACAAGTACCAACATATATGTGGAACTATTATAAGAAGTTTAAGAAATACAAGAAAGGTAATATTATACGGGAGTGAAAGTTGGGTTTTAAGACAGAAGGATAAGTCATATTCAGGCAGCTGATATGAAATATGTGAGAGCAGTTAAGGGAGTGACAAGATGGGTTAGATTAACTAATGAAGAAATAAGAGAAATTTGAAGATGCCTGCTATAGGAGATATTGAGCATAATAAACATAAATGGAAACTACATCTCACTATAAATGGAGTCAAGCAGGCGACCAAAAAGAGCGTTAGAATACAAAACTAAAGGAGGAAGATCAATGTTAAGGTGGAAAGAGACCGGAGCTGGTGAATGGCCTAATCCATGAAAGGAGGAAGGAGTGTTGAATTAAAACACTATCCAAATAAAACTGAAGAATTATAAATAAATAATTATCAATATTATTTCAGATAAAAAAGGATTTGTCCGACGTCGACTCCGCTTGAGATATGATGGAATACTTCTTATACAATCGCGTCTATCCTAATTGCCTGGGAAAAAATCGAGAGGCATAAATCAGGAAAAAAATATTTGGTCTAAAGAGTTCATTTCACGAATACATCCACAAAGGCCTGCAGCTATGATGTTCGTGAGAAAGTACAGCATCGATTGCGTGTAGTAATTGTGCACTTTCTTATTTTGGTTCCTTAGAAAATAACATTAAAGTCTGGAGTCTTTACACATTTTGTACAGTTAAACAATAAAGCCACCAGCACATTAATATAGTAATAAGTTCGTTTGAATAAATGCACAGCAAAAATTTTTTTTCATCTGGGATAGGCGTTACAGTAGTTATTTACCTTTCTTCTTCGCCAAATGTTTTACGCCGTCAAGTATAGGAACAATAGTTCACTTCCGACTTTGCCGAGAAAAAAAAGTGTGGAGCTGTGTAAAACTGTCACAGACATGACAGAAGACGGACTGTTCCATTCAGCAATTAGGCTTCCTTTGTTGTTTCACCTTGAGCAATATCAGTAATCCCCTTGTTGTCCTGGTTAATGGGAAGGAGTCTCCCTATAAGAGCTTTAGGAGGTGCCGCTGAGGAGTAATTTTGCTACCTACAATCAATCCCCCAAACTCATTCTCACCCGTCACCTTACAACCCCTATCGCGTCTAATAAGCGGTCAAAGCCCATCAGGGAGATAAACTCTCTGGCTGTCCCTCAGTCTGCCAACGCTTTGTCTGGTCCGTGGAGAGCACATCCTCAACAGTACCATTGCCAACATTCATCTCATTCACTTTCCTATACATTGTGTGTCTGCCTTCTAATTTGAAAGACCTGGGTTTGAATCTCAGTTGGTACGGTTTATCTCAATGTCCTCATCTATGGTGCTTCCCTGGTCTTAAGGAAACAGAACGTGTTGAAATATCGGGTTCATTTAATTCATCGTTGCTAATGGGTCCGAGTACCAAGTGAGATGGCTCTGCTATAAAGCGTGAGGCTCGCGTTCGGAAGGTTCCGTTAGATTCCTCTTGACCACCCGTTTTTCGTGGGTTCCTCTGGTCGCTAGGAACTGTCTTCTCATCTACCACATGTTCCTTTCCCTCAGTTTCCTTCCATTCCGTTTCCTTAATGTTTCGGGAGTGTTTATAGGCTTCATGGCAAGGGGGAATGTGACAGATGGCGTGGATGTTTCCTCCAAGCATGCTTCCCCTTTGACACTAGAGAGTTGCTTGGTTGAACGGGTCGTTCATCACTCTCTGGACAGCTTTAACAGTGGCATTGTCAAGAGGCTTCCACGCGTATCTATAACCTTTCCGTCTACGTCTGTAGTCTTCTGTGGTTTCTTCAGTTTGTTCTTGCCTGCTGGGGCTGTAGCCACAATAGATCACGCGTAGATCACAGTGTGCAAGCTGTCGCACTCCATGGTATATGCCACACTCTATATTACGTGCGAGTTGATAAGAGAGCTTAAATTCTCTTGGTCAAAATAGATATAAAAATCTGATAGATAGATATGTTCTTTGGCTTCCGGATGCCTCAGGCAAGAAGCTCTACTAGGTTGCAGCGAAACGTCACCTGAGTGTACTTCGAAAGCGATGAAATTGTCTGTTTGGAAGCCAAAGAACATACTATGCACAACGGCCGTAAAAGTCGGCATATATTTTTAAAATATGATTGAATTCACGCGACTTTCTCTATTACTTGTACTTTTTTCTTTATACTAGATTTCTCACTTAAAAAGTGATTCTTTTCTCGACATCACGTGTTGTAATATGCCCTTGCGACAAAAGAAAGAAAAAGGAAAAAGAAAGGAGGAAAACAATCGCAGTTTCAAACTTTCAGTTAGTTAAAATTTGAATATTTTTAAGTGACTGACACAAAGATAAATTTTTTTACAGAAAGTTTGTAGTTTAATTTTTAACCACTTTTCACTCAATTTTTATGTTATTCTTTTAAAGTGTTCTAGTTATACAAATACATAAAATAGTTTCAAATAAATGGGAGTTAACAGTATATTTGCTGAAAATTTAAGATATATAGGTTATTGAAACATGTTAATAAAAAATTTTGAGTCCTTTTTGAAAATATAGTAAAGAACAACTGAAAAATTTCATTGAAGGGTAGATTAGGAAGGCAAAACTTTCTTGAAGATCTTCATGCAGGATCTTTGAGTTATATTCTTAAAAGCAAACAAACAAATAAACAAAAAGAAAGGAATAGAAAACCCACACAGGGAATACTCTTTTTGCTTGGGTTGTGGCCTTCAAAACAGCTATTTGGGATACCTTTATGTGTGTTAACGTATGCAGATAATTTTGGATAATAGCAAATTCCTCTACCTGCTATATGAGACGGCAAGGAGCGCCTATGCTGTAGGAATCCAGAACTGAGTATCAAACCAGCCTTGACTGTGCAAACATGTGTCGAGAAATATCTGGGGAGTCAAAACCTAGGCAGAATATTAAAATTATGGACTTTCTTTTAGCAAATATTAAAAAAGTGAAATAACTATTCGTTGGATAATATACGAACATACGTAATCTAATGCGTTCAACCATAATCATACTCGTCACACATACATCAAACTAAACGTAAAAGAACCTCCTTAGACGGAGGAAAATTCATGTGCATTTCTGAACTCTTAAGAAACAGTTTCGAAATGCATTCAAAACAAAGAGAATATTATAATGCAGTGTACGTGTGCGCATATTATGTGTACTTTATATCCGAACGATTTGATAATGTTTCAGCACTGAAGGACAAGAGGGGCATGAGCTATACTTTTTCAAGAAGTTTTTGCAACGGAGCTAGAGAGCTGTTATTCGTGTTAATCAGCTTTAATCCTGTTTCGGAAAATGTTGCCAGTTCAGCATATACTTTTAGTTCAGCATATACTTTTGTTGTAGTCAAATTTGACTCCACTTTGTTAAACTTTGTTATTAAGGAGTACTTCTGATACTTGATAACCGGGTTTTAAAGTATGTACGACATCACGAACTACTTTTCATTTTAAAATGCTTACACTACCCTTATTTTCAAACCCTAGCTTCAACCCCAACATTCACACTCTAGGCAAAGTTTCTTACGCTTATACAATATGCCTTAATAATAATTATAGGCCATGTTACAACTATCAAAAGCTATTCCTGTCATAAATTAAATCCAAAATGTAGAAATCTGCACTGTTTAACCCGCCCGCCTCTATAGCGTGATGGTTAGCGTGTCTGCCTCACGTTCAAGAGGTCGCGAGTTCGAATCTCGCTTAGGGCAAGTTATCCGGGTAAGGTTTTTTCCGAGGTTTTCCCTACCCTGAGAAGACGAATGACGGGTAACTTAAAGCCCCACGGACCTCGGACTCATTTGAGCATCATTTCACCCATTTCATTTCATTCATTCGTCCGATATGACATAATGTTGGAGGACGCTAATTTAAAAGGGAAAAAAAAAAAAAAAAAAAAAAAAAAAACTGTTTAACCCATTTGATCAAAATATTGTACAATTATACTACACGCATCTTTCAAATATTGATCAAACATACATTGTCTACTACGTATCGTAAGTAGAGGAAGTATTGCATTCCACCCAAAAATTCGATTTCGAGATTTCACCGGAAATATGTTTTGAGGCCTCTGAGCATTTTTAGGAAGAGGTCCATGGGTGTGAGTGTGTGTGTCTGTCAGTCTATCTGTGGGCAGCATAACTCAAAAACGAAAAGACGCTTAAAAACGAAATTGGTATTTAAGTTTCCATCTTTTAAGGATGGGACGCGAAGATTTTGAAGACAATTCCTTCACACTAAACTACCCTTTAAATGGAAAATTTTTCGAAAATTTTGAATTTTTTGAAAATGGCTCTAATGATTTTGATTAAAATGCCATATGTTTGAGATATTTTTATGGCAAATGAATTGTGTATTTTGAATTTTCTGACTATAGGCTAAGTAGTCCTGTTTACTCTGGATGACTTGCATAACTGGTAAACTGTAAGAGATATATCAAATTTCACTAAACAAATAATGCGGATCTTGCTAAAAACACACAGTTTATGTCCAAATACATTTTTGCAGGGTGAACCATTTCGGAGATATCCCTTGTTATTTGTGTGTTTTGGAAAACAAACTTTAGTCAAATGGAAGATCGTGATTCGTTTTTTAAGTCTTAGCCGTACAAAGAGAACGGAATCTCAAAGCTTTAAAAGATTTGACTATCGCTCAGTCTACTGTATTCCCATATTCCCCTTGTACCTACAACTAAATAAACAATAAGATAATTTCTGAAAGTGTTTATTTCGCCTAACAGAAGAAGACAAAGGAATAGGAGTTTATAAGAATGGTTGGTACAAGATTAGAGAAAGTTATGTGAGTGCAACACATCAGATTTGTTTAAATCATACAGTGCGGTGATGCCATTTTGTGGCATCGGTGTCTTTCCCCTCTTTCTCCCTCTAACTTGTGTGTTGGGTGTTCGGACTTCGCGGTGATACAGTGCTAATAGAATACAACCTCCTTGTACATTAGGCGACCCAAAGAACAAAACAATAGAATCTCGTAACCCAGGCATGGACACGAGAGTAGAGGTAGCGAATGATCTAGCCTTACTCACCCCACATTCTTTTGCTGAATGACGAAGTTTGGTTTGATACAACAAGCGCGATGGTGTCTTCGTTCCACCTATGCCATAGCAATAATTTCTACGCTGTTGTTAACTGTACAATTAATTAACTATACAATTATATTAACTTTCACAATAAATAAAGCAGTAGTTCCATTGATATTTAGTCCTAAAGTAGATATTTTAAAATTATTTGATCAACGTAATAAATCGTTTAGTTTTAGACTCAATATTGTGTTCAAACTTTGAAACATGAAATAAACTATTAATAATTTATGATAGGGCTGGAAACAGTAACGAATGTTTCGAGTGTATAAGATGGCGTGCTGTTTATAAAATGATGCACTCATCATTGTTTCTTCATCTGTTTCTATAGAACAATGGATTCAGCGCTTCTCTGCAAGTTGTGTGAAGTCAAAGGGGACAAAGAAGTCTCGTATTTATTTAAATGATACTGCTACTCAGTAATGAAGTCATAATTACGAAACCGTTCATAATTTGGATAGACAAGTAATCTCTAAAGCATAAAGCGAAGAGCTGTTTCTCAAATGTCTGAAAGACCATCAAAGTTAATTCGCAAAGAAGTTGCCCATGAAAGAGTTGATATGAGAGGCAAATAGGCCAGTGTTTATACAGAGTCCTAAGTCTCTATAATATTACGAAGGAAGATGCAGGAATGACCGCCGCGCGCAGTTGACTTATCCCAAAAAAACTGCCGCGCGCAGTCGGGCACTTTAAAACAGGTAGGAATTTGCCTTGCGACCAGTTGGGCCCTGCGCTAACACTGTAAATAAATTAAAATTGAAACAACAGTAACAAATTACAAAAGTGTAAAAGAGGTACACAAATTTGAAAACGCTGCTAACTAGTGTTTCAAATGCACTAATCTGACCCCACACTGTGTGCTAAGATTCGACAACCGGAAGAAACACGAAGATAAAGCCTGTTTAGCCACATTCTCCTGTTTATTTAAGGTCAAGTTATTGCACCTTAACCACGGTTACATTCCGACATGTGAGGATATAACCACGACCTCGATGCAGACGGTGAAAGGTATTAACTACACTTGCGGTTTCGCATTCTGTTCTCTGGCTATTTAAGTATTTAGTACAACCGTTTTGCACCGAAGCTCAGCAGTACATTGCGGCTTTCTTGCATGCAATGTAACACCTTCAGCTTAAGTTGCATGTACAGCAGTCGCAACTAGACTCTTATGATTGTTGATGACTTGATACTGTTTCCATGTACGGATTAACGATACATTTTGAGGTTTTTGGTTATGCTTTGCGCTTTTATATATTTTATTCTTTCACGTACGTTCGCTTAAGAATGCTTATTATTGATTATTTATAGAAACTTAGGTTTCTGATTCTGAGAGATTATTTAGGTTAAGTTTAGGTTTTCTTTATACATATATAAGCGTCGTTTTCTGATTCACGAGAGGTTAGGATAAGTTAGGTTTAGTTTTTTTATATAAACCAAGATTTCTGATTCACGGAAGGACAGGTTAGGTTCAGCTTCTTTTAAAACATTCTAAATTCCTAGATAAATATGAACTTAGTAACATAATTTTCATTATCATAGATTGAAAAATATGAAAATGCTAGAAACAACACGGTGGTATTGGTTAATAAGTTTTATGAATACTCTTAGAATTCTCTTAATTTTTTTAAAGAAGTAGGACATTCATAAGCAATTTGTGATTTGTTTCAAAACGTACAGACAAACAAATGGACAAAATAACACTAAAAGATACCCTATCATCAACGAGCGTACCTTAAAAGGAAAGAAAAGGCAATAACTGCTTCCAAAACTTGCTTTCTGTAACAATAAGGATGCTATGGACCTCTTATAGATTGCGAGTAATAAAGATTCAGTATCTTTCTGGGTAAATAAGACACAACCCATTGCGCCGATTGTATTGTTTAGACCAGAGATATAGAAGTATTGAGTTTGGGCCAGATATAATTTTTGAACGAGCTACTAATATTAATAACTTTTTAAGCTGAACAAAAGTACATGGTATTTAGGCAAGCGTAGCTGTGTTGTGATATAGAAAACAATAATTTAGAAATCATTGAATTATTCTTATTTTTCACCTTGTTTTGAAAGAACATAACTTTAAAGAATTATAGTTAAAGGAAACATTGAATTATAAATAAATGTTCCTCAGGTCGATTCAGCGACCAGGGTACTAGTTGAAATGGACCTTTACAGGTTCATAATAACAAGGTGGTGCACATTCTTGTAGGAAACAATGCTTTAACACAAGTCATACCCGAAGTTCATCAAGAAAATCCTGAAGCTCAACTTGAAGGAATCCTAGATACCGTGCTCCTCTAAGTCTATCTGGGAGAAAGACAAATCCGATAACATTGACCCCAAGAATACCACACAAAGCATTTTCGTACCCAGTGAGGATTGCAAGGGCCCAGTATTGTATGTTGTGTCTATTCATAGTGGTATAGTTGCTGAAATAGCGTTCATTGCTTCAAGAAAGTCAGGGGCGTCACCTTCGTGCACTATTCAACACTACGGATAAAGTTGTTGGTTGAGGTGAACTTTGTACGGATGCCATATCCATTCCTACAAAATAATAATGATAATGATGATAATAATAACAACAATAACTACAAAGAAAAACAGAAACAGATACAATAATAACATTAATAAAATGCGAATAAATGTCAGTAAAACGTTACGTGCTTTCATGCTTGTCATTTACAATCTCCAATTCAAATGTTAGGCAATATCACACATAACAGGGGAGCGTTTATTCCCTGGAAAATAAAGATCCTGTAACTAAAGTATGACCTTTTCGGTTGTTCATACTGTTATTGTCTATTATCACGGACTACACACGCTAGTTCAACTGCCTCTCACCTCTTGTCTTCGTTGAGAGGTAGCACACGCCACTGCCGTCTCTATGACTAGAATTACGCCATGGAGTTCTGCAAGTGTTTTAATGCACGAAGGGTTATCTACTTACGCTGATGCCGAATGAAGTGGGCCATCTCGTACATATGTATCTCATTTTTCATGAAAATATCTTAAACACAGCATTTAAAAAAAAATTGAGCCAATTTTGAGAAAATCAAAGTTTAAAGTTTCCGAAAATGTTTCCACGGCAGTTTGTGGTG
This sequence comes from Tenodera sinensis, assembly GCA_030765045.1. NCBI lineage: Eukaryota > Metazoa > Arthropoda > Insecta > Mantodea > Mantidae > Tenodera > Tenodera sinensis. The sequence goes on along the minus strand of CM060963.1, from coordinate 99,572,313 downwards.
TGGAATTATCTTGAAAACATTTGTGTCGCATTCTTGGAACATGCTGAACTTCGTATTTAAGTTTGCTATTTAACCATTCCATTTTTGAATTACCGGTTCTCTCTCTCTGTCTCTCTCTCTCTCTCTCACGCACGCACGCTAACACACACGCATACATACACGCACACCGCACCCACACGCACACACACGCATAGACATGCATATACACACGCACACATGCATATACAGACGCGCACACACGCAAACACGCGCACACCCTTTTTCTAAAAATATTTAATTTTGTTTCCGGGGATTTCAAGACGAGTATTATCAGTGAAATCTCCGTAGGTATCTAAATTTTAGATGCAATGAAATACCTTCTCTAAATACATGTACATACATGGTAGGGAAAGCAATTGTAAGTATTATGCCTAAATAATGAAATATATCAAATTATAGAATAAATTAGACCCCTTAAGGAGTTATCGAAGGAGAGGAACATGTGCACGGGCTTTAGCTGTATTGTGTTTTTGGCCATTTAATTATTTGAGTTAGGAGATAGAAGTGCCGATAACCAGACAATCTGATATAAGAGATATCAAATTGCCCAGTAACTTTATGTGAGAGCAATAGAGCTAAAATAAAGGGGACACACACAGCTCATCAAGGATTTCCCAAGAGGGTTTCTACATGCAAATTAACTGTGCTGAGTTAACACGTTATACATGTTTATAGCCGCACAAGCATGCTGGTGAATTACAAAAGCGAGTAGCAAAACTATTGCTACTTACACTACTGCTCTGTTGAATGCTGATTTTTAAAAATAATGTGTGGTATTGTTACACTACAATTCAGGTAACAGTCTCTTTTCTTTTACTTTTGGTTCAAGTGAGTGCAAGAATAGAGAATATGGGTTAAATAGGCTGAGAGTTGCACGAAAACGAACAAACGAACGTCTGAAAATTAGAAAGGGAGAGAATTTAGCAAGCCAAAGTTGCCTTTCATACGTGGACAGTACGCTTAATATTTGGCAACATAGGTATAATGCAGGAACCTTGGTGAGGTACTCATGAGATAGCCAGGAATTAAGTTGATAAAAAGTTCTAACAGTCTTTAACATTTACAGTTTTATTGAGATCAATTATTAGCAGTCCTCAGTAGAGCGTGGTGACGTCACACCTTCAATTAGTCTTCGGTGCATGTTCAGTGGTGTGAGCTGACGTCACACCTGTCCTCCCCAAGACTATCATTTCCAATAGAGAGAAGAGACAAGGTTAAAAGTATACCCATTCTATTCGTGGCGCAGGGAGTAACCAGCCTAGAACATCAGATTCGTATGGAAGCATTTCTAGTTTACAAATTAGCGCACTAGATATTGAGTAATGTTTTTCAGTTGTTCATCACTGTTCTTAATTGTATTTTAGTAACTATGGAGATGCAGCGTACCATGAATGGTTATTACTTAGTATACATTGCTTAGATAATCCTGGAATACTTGTCCCTTCCTCTTTATAAGATATTTAATTGAATTTGTGACTTGTAGCACCTTACTATGTATGTATACACAATGATAATCTATTTGACATCTGACTAAAAGTTCCATAGTATAGGGCTTATTTGAGTAATCTTATGCTTTGTATTCCCTTTCTTGTCTCTTTATGTTGTTTTAGGAAAGAAGTCTCTCAGGGAAAGAATTAGCGATTTTAAGAATAGAAGGCTAATATGGGAAAATTGCGTGTTTTCAAGATGCTGGGACTTGAAATTTTGATGACCTCAGAGGACACAATGTTTGTAGTGTCACGTCCAGTCAGCTAAAATGAAATTCGAAACAAGACGAAAACTTTGCCCATAAACGCTTGCGTCTCCCAAGCTTTTATCTGGGAAAAGAGCAGTTTCACAAACTTATACACTCAATACAAGTAAATTAATCCCCCACTCTCCCCACAAGAAGTTTCCCTTTGAGGTTGTTTTCCTTCGTGTTTGGCAATCTTGGTGCTTATAAAATTGATTTTGGCTTCGCAACTACCTCAATAAAAGTCTTAAAGGAGACGCCTTCACATGTAGAGTTCTCATCATTGTTCCCCAGAAAATTATAACAGCTAATTTCTTAAAAATCTGAAGATAAATTAAAATGTTAATGTTGTAATGAACATATGTGACCGTAGACTGTGTTAGATAACTTGTCTCAGGTAACAGAATTGAGGGTAGGGTAACGTTCATATGATTGTAGTGTCGAAAACGATGCTGGTACATCCTGAATGAGACAGTTTTGCTCGTCCACTGTTAATTTAAAAGATTATTTCCCAAATATTCCAGCTAATGCTCTCCTTAAGTTATGAAAGAAATTCTTCTCCAAAAACATGTTGAGATCAATACGTAATAAATAAGAGGGTTCCAGGAGTTGCAGCAATAGCAACTAAATCTCATAGACATGAGTGGTTGAAATTGAATATAAATTGCAATAAAGTGGACATTTGTTGGGTCGCATTTTTTCAATAAGTTACCAAATGATAGAAAAATTAAACTCAACTCCGAAATAGAAAATATACTGAAAATGTATGTTTAGTGAAGAAAATAGCTATATAAAAATTAAATATAATTTCAAATAGAAAAGGAATTATTACTTGAGAGTGCTAGGGTATGTATTAATGCCATTTGTTATTATATTTGTTTACCCATCTGTTTACCCAGAATTATTTTTTCTTTTAAATTGACTTTACCAGCACATGTGTCTCTCAAGCACCCTTTTTCAGTAGTAGGTATGTTTGCAGTTATCGAAACATGTCAATATTCGAGTACAGTGTCACAAAATTGGTATCTTAACTTGTTCTAATCATGATAAAGTTCTATATTAACCTGTTTCCATTTCCTCCAATTCTGAGAAGTACTATTATCAAAGTCGAGCATTTGTTTCTTATTTAGTGTAGCTAAAATTTCAAATATTGTGAATCTTTTCGAGTAAAAATATATCTAAAACTATGCAATTTCATTTTAAAACATAAATCTACTTTTATCGTGTTAAGCATTTTTATTTGAAAATTTGAGCAGCCGAACGAAGAAAATATATCAACAAAAATATCTAATAGGTGTGTTTTTAACACGAGATCCACTATGTTTTATTTAATTTTCCTTACAACTTTGATATGCCGAAGTTTTGTGTAGTATAGATTTAGCTTAAAGAGGCGCGAGAAATGTTTGGAGGACTTGAAAGTAGTTAGTTTTCATGAGATTATAAATTTATATATTAATATGAACTAGCTATGCCAAAAACCTTAGGTGCCCTTGTTTCAATTTCACCTTCAAATTATTTAAACATTTATCAATCATAATTTATTTTTGTTCGGACTTGAAGGAGACTTGACTTGAAGGAGAATGAAAATTAAAAAGACTGCTGTTATTATCATAGAAGAGAAAGAGAAATCATAATTCTAATCTCTCTGCCCGAATTCCCGTAACACTACTTTATTGTATCGATACAGGAAATAAAAGTTGTAAACTTCGAGGGAATGGTTCAACTAGCGGATCTACACGAGTTTTGTTGTGTAACCTGTGCATTTTATGTTTTGTTTGGAAAAAAATGTCTTGCTAGCGAAAGTCGAACCTTAAACGCTATATTGGGAGCAAACTGACTTCCTTTGCGGGTTATTTATTACTAAATTCTATACTAAAGTAATGTGTAGTCTATTACTTATTCTGTTTAAGTCTAACGAATTTTGTTTTTAATGGAAATTACATGGACTTCTTTTCTCTGAACGATGACATAACGATGTTTTCTACACTAAGGCATACAAATATTCGTATATGAATTGTCAACCTGGCCTGGTTTTCCCTCGCCTCTATCTGGGCACCTGCACTCAACTGTCTCTAGCTTGACCGGTAAACGAAAACTCGGCATTTCTTAAGTGATCAAGTCTGATAAAGTATTGCATTTTACCCACGATATTTCACCCGAAACATATGTTTTGGGGTCCTCTGAATCGAAAAAGACATTTTCACAAAATGGTCCATTGATGAGTGTATGTGTGTGCCTAATAGCGTAACTAAAAAGCTAAAAGTCCGTTAAATACCAAATGTTGCATTTAAATTCAGCACCTTCCAAGGAAGAGGCTTCCAAGAAAATCTCCACATCACTACTCTCTACATGAAGAAAATGCCGTTATTTGTTAATGTCTCAAAAATTCCTAAGGCTTCTGATTCAAATATACCATAGGCTTAAGATATTTGAATGACAAAATGTATCTCATAAATGTTCTGGGACTAACATGTAAAGTTCGCTTCGTTGTGAATGATTTGAATAATATGCAAACTTTAAGAGACAAATCTTGCTAAACAACAAATGTGTGTATCATCAATGCACACAATATTTATCATTTTCCCCCTGATTGAGTTAACCATTTCATAGATATTACTCGTTGTTGGTTTGAATTTTTAAACTCTTATACTTTTCCTCAAGTGGAAAATCGTTGGTTTGGCTTTTATTGTGTGTGTGTGTGTGTGTGTGTGTGTGTGTGTGTGTGTGTGTGTGTGTGTGTGTGTGTGTGTGTGTGTGTGTGTGTGTGTGTGTGTGTGTGTGTGTGAATATCGCTTAAGCCTACTGTAATTCCTGAATGCCCCTGCACCTGCAAGATAACAAGTAGTAAAGCTATTTATGCAGATCTTTGCCTCTATTAATATAAAGTAGTTAGAAGAATATTTTTGAGGAATCAGTAGAGAAAGTCATATGAACGTGACATATTTTTTGTTATTTTCTTAAATAAGTCCAAAGCGTTTTCCTTAGGTAACATGATATCCTTGCTAGAACGTTTTCATTCGAATCGTTCAGCTGCCTTTCTCCCTGATTTAGTCCCTTTTTAAGTGCAGTAGGCTCTCCCCTTCCAAAGTGGAAATTGTGCGACCCATTTGGTGGAGAAATGGTGCTATCAAGTTGAGTGGTGTGCATGCAAGAGCCTCACCGGCCAAACATATGGGCTTAAATATGTTTGTGAAGCACCATGCAGATTTTCTCGGCATCATTCTCACCTTAAAATTTAGAACGACAATGATAAATGTTTGGAAATGAGAACAGGTCCGTCGTGCTGCCATCTGCCGCTCAATTAACATTTCCCGCCGTTCAGGAAACAGACCGAGGCGAATGACCACATGCCTTTCTCCTGCCACTATACAAGAAAGTAATTAAAACGTTTTAACTTTTTTATGGCCTGATTGCTTGTAGAAGGCTAACGAGCTTCTTTTAACGTATATTTGATTGGCAACACTAGCAGTAAACACATGCTAACTCAAACCTGGAAAATGTGCATTGTATGATAATTACAAGTTAATATCCCAAAAATATACGACGAGCTTCCATAACGGACTACATTGTAAAGAACTATGATGTTACAGTGAAAAATTGCTGAAATATGGAGACTTGTTTACTAATAATCGAGTCTAAGAAATGTGCCAAATTGTGAATTAGGCTGCCTCTTAAGCATTCCATAATATATAGTATGGATATTTCAACATCAAGATAGACTTAAATACTACCCTGTTCCATTTAAATCTGCAAGTTCTCTCTCTGTGCTGGATCCCCTGTAAGAAAAACCTTTTTGTATTACTCCGCACCCACGTACACAAGTGCATGTGTCAGATGACAGTGTTACCTTCGCTCAATGTTATACCATTTTACACCCAAAACAACTTGCATGCACATGAATAGCTTACCAATAGCTAAATTGGTAAACACTTTAGCCAATAAGCTAACGATTCCCATTAAAATGAGCACCGTGAAATATATCAAAATATTATATCAAAGTGAATGCACTCGAACACATTATTTTAACGTGCTTTTGCTACTTCAATCAGATTCACAGCAGTCATCGCTGGCATTAGTTCCGAAAACGAAAACTATCCCATTTGTAATAGCAATGCATGGAAACTCGCTCTTAGAATGTCATTGCTGACAGCACTTAAGCAATTTGCTCATTATCGGGTGGTGCATTGTCCCTACCTCTAAAAAGTATGCATTTTAGAATGGATTGCAAATTAACGAAGTCGTCTAACTGTCCCAGAACTACTTTAGATCTCTTCCTGCATTTACACAGTGTTTAAAGTTTACCAGTTTAAGTTATTTGCAAATTTAAACACTTCCTTTTGACACGCCGTGAATCCGCCGTTATGTTAACCAATTCGTTCAGTGGAATATCTATGCTTTGCTCCTTTTATTTATGAAACAAATTTAAAAGTGTTTCCACATCTTTAAAAGTTTACCTTATGATGCTTTTTGTAACCGCGAACACTCAGTTTTGCCACTGCCCAATCTACACCAGTCGTAAACTTGTCGCTATATTTCTCAGTTATATTCCCTAGTTCTTCCCGTCATGGTAACTGATTGTTTCACATGAATACTGATGTATTACATTTCCAAATAGTGGTAAAACTATAACGCATTGTAATGTTATAATTAAACTATCGATTAGTATATTTTACAAGCAATGACAAAGAAAAGACGGGTATATTTTCTCTTCTTAGTGCTTCGTTCTCAAACCAATGAGAGCATTCACTGCGGCCACGTGCATGGAGCTGTTTCCCGGCATTGCTTATACAGGTGTGCTTCTTACGACGGAGGAAATATAGTTTTAGATTCAAATGCTAAATAACAGGTTTTTTTTCCCCAAAAAGAGTAATGTTCCAAAATACTTCGGTAATTTTCTAAATGAAGTTAAAATACATGAGAGATATATCTAGATATCCTTTCCCAAAGATCTGTTTTGCATAAATTATTTATATCCGTGCTCTTTAGCTGTAGTGAACATGTTGCGTAGTTTTACATATCACTTGTGTTTCTTATATTATTTTTTTATGAATTAAACTTAATACACAATGACATATAGTGTTAGCTTGTTAATAGATGTAGATTAATATACTTTCTGCTGAAGCACAAATTAGCAGAGAAAATACCCAGCTGCATACCACCTAAAGCATTCCTGAACACGAAATGAAGAAAAATATTTAAAAACTTGGTGTGTGATTAAGTGGAAAGTAAAAATTCCATAGTCAAAACAAGTAACAAAAATGTAATTACCTTTCGGCACTTGTAGATGTAATTACCTTTCAATTAAGCTACTATTCTGAACTCTTACGTTTCTGGAAGTTGTAATCTCACTTTGTTTCCATGAACATTTGACGTTTTCCTAAAGTTTGTGGTGGCACAGGTGATTACGAATGTGGAAGTTTGCAGCCAAATTAACATCATTCGCTCACAGGTGTAGATTCCGACATGCATGGGTGTCGAAGTTGAAGAGATAAATAGAGAAAAGGCCATTTTGTTCCGTTTAATATCGAAGGTCATGTCGTTGCCTTTGACAGATGTCGTAATTTTATTACTCCATTTTCCTATTTGCGTCGTTTCTAAAGCTATGCTAACTTATATAATAACAAATACCTGTAAAGTTTTTCTGTTTTTATAATGTTCCTTTTAGAATCCAAGTTGGATCGTTTCCTTGAATTATTATTCAGCAAGCTGGGGACACTAGTGACGTGTTGAAAAGAAAGATAACAAAAAAGAGAATTTCGGAAGGAAACGCATCGAGGACAGTTACGCTGCCACCGCGGTATTTGTCTGTTATGACTAACTAAAAAAGAAATGATAAGACACTGTCGTACTGGTGGGATTCGATACGTTTTCATTTATGCGTTTATGTATTTATTTATATGTTTACTTCTTTGTTTATTAGTGTGACTGATACAATACCTTATCCAGTGACAAAGAATAAACATCTGTATTTAGTGAATTTAAACAAAAAGCGTTAGAAATCAATATCTTACCGCAAATTGTAAGTTGCATAAAAATTAAGCTGTGAGAACACTTGTAGCAATGATTACAAAAAATGTGCAACAACAATAAAAGTTATAACAATATAATTTGTTTTATAAGCGATGCTAATTTTACGTGTTGGTTAGACCATAGGCATGATAGATTGAGCAAAAAAAAAAAAAAAAGAATGGAATGGAATCTGTTTATTACCGTGCGATACACACGATAACAACGGCAAAATAATTTAGTAACCAGATTTTTATTTATTTCCTTTCGTACTATATTGTAATAAATATCAGCAGTAAACATGTTGAATAATAATTTTAAGACAGAAAACTGTGTCTGGCTAACGCTAAAAATGAGTCAAGCAATATATTAAAATTAATAATTGGGAATTGTTTCTCGAACAAACAGTCTGTTTGTCTTTCCCAAAGTGATTAACTTGGTGACATTTCGTTGTGAAGGTATGTTAATAGTTACTATGCTAAGTGAAGGCTACGTAGTTTTTATGCTATTAAATAAATATGGCGGATGGTAGAAAGGTTTAAAAGTTCACCAACTGTAGTTATCAGAAAGATTACAATTCCGACCAATGACTGTTCCACTACCAAATGGGGCGGCGCCGTGGCCGAGCGGTTAGCGCGCTCGCCTACCACCTAGGCGGCCCGGGTTCGATCCCAGGGACCCGCATGTGGTATTCGTGGTGGACGAAGCGGCATCTGGGTGGGTTTTCTCCGGGTTCTCCGGTTTCCCCCGCCATCTCACTCCACCGGTGCTCCATCTTCATTCCATGTATCATCAGTGTCACCGCCTGCGGTGCCGTAGTAGTAAAAGCGGGCGTTAAACACTAGACACACACACACACACACACACACACACACACACACACACACACACACACACACACACTACCAAATGGTATTTGCAGTGTAGACAGTTCGCCGGCGTTTCACTTCCTTTTGTGTGAATAACTGACCTTTTCATCCGTTATTAGGAATAGCCATAGCTTTCTTAATGCAACTATAAGGAATAAAGTGGGGATAGAAATAAATATAAAAACTGGATCACTCCACGTAATTTCATGAATAACGAAAAAACATATCCTAAATTAATAGTATTTCGATTTCAGAAATCATAAAGTTATGGTTGTACCTACTCTTATATATGATTCCGAACCACGGAAGGAAAGAGAAAAGGAAAAATGAGGCATACAAGCACCAGAGATGAAGTTCGTGAGACATGTAAAGGGATGTACTAAAATGAACAAAATAAGGAATGAAACAAGATTATATTTAAAAAATCGTTTCAGTTAATAAGATAAAAGAAAATAGAATGAAATGGAAGGATCACGTTAAAAGTATGATAGAAAATAATTACCTCCCCGAAAAAATTGAATTAACGACCGATTGGGAAGAGTTCTGGGTAGATCCCGTAAGGTGAATGATTGACAGAGATCCTTGAAAGGAGGAGGAGCAGAAGTAGAAGAGTTCAAAAATCTTCCTGTGCAACGTTGGTAGTTATTTGTCACTATAGGGTTCGATTATTGTTGGTGTTATTTTTAATCACACTAAGTTTAAGTTCATTCTTCCACACTCCAGAGGACAATAGGTAATTTTAGTAAGAAAGGAATTAACCCTTTCAACTGGAAATTGGGTCCGGATCTGATGGCATACTGACCCATGTCACTCTACTTTTATCAAATTTATCAAAAACAAAAAAATTAACTTGGACTTCTGGTTTTAGAGTGTGCTGATTACTGCACCACAATTTAATGTGTAAGTGAAAGAGCTCGAGTACAAGAAGGAGAAAGCAAGGATAACGCAGTGCTAGACATCTCTGATAGTTACTGAAGAATGATTGTCCATGTGCATGCCAGTGGGGACAATAGCGGGTACCTCTGCGATTCAATAAGGAGCGTTTTGATCAGCTAGCTTGGAGGTTGAATTTCACGTAGATTTCCCAGAGACATTAATTAAGCATGTGGTTCCTAAGTCTGGAGCGATGTACATTCCATGCCCGGGCGTGGTGAGTGTAACGTTATGGCATCGTGCTCTTGTTTACGTCCTTGACAAAGCTCCTGCTGATTGTCAGGTGCGCAATATTGCCTCACGACAATTATTACAGGGAGGACTTGGGTGGAGCTCGGAATTTGGCTAAACAATACTAAGGCCAGCGTATACTCAAATGAACACTAAACCCACCTCATAATTCATCCCGGTGTGGACAGCAAGAAGTTACGCCTGCCACCTCGCAGTTTGTATTCTTCTCTACCGATATCCTTCCAGCAGAAACGTCCCTGAGATTTCGTGGGCTGCCTAACTTCTAAACGGTAAAGAAAAGTTAGGCTTCAAAGGTAAATCTATGCCAATAACGTGCGATTATTTCTTGATGTCTCTTTCTAACTTTGATTAATTACTAAAAAACGCAACTCATTGTGTATCACCTTCTTCTTCTTCTTCCTCTTCTTCTTCTTCTTCTTCTTCTTCTTCTTCTTCTTCTTCTTCTTCTTCTTCATTGGGTACTACAGCTCGGTGTGAGCCTTGGCCTCTAGTCATCTCTTTTTTGCCATAGTCCTCCATCCTCAGATGCTCATAGCCATTAGATGCTCCTCTACACCATCCATCCAATTGGTTCTAAGGTGTCCCTTCCTTCTTCTCGAATAGTCTTTCCTTCCATATTTTCTTTGGCAGTCTATTATCATTCATTCTTATAAGATGACCCAGCCTCTTAGTCTTTGATACTTTATAAATCTAACTATATCCTGGCTATTCGTTAGACCATTCAGCTCCCGGATAGTAAGAATTGTGCTTCCTCCTTCAAAGGTCAAACATTTTTTTCTAAGTATTCATCTTTCAAAGGATCTAAAACATTAACAATGAGCAAGATTTAGATGCTTCAGATAAACGGAATGTCAGGCCGAATCAGACTCTTGTAAACTGTTACTCTGATGTTACGAGAAATTAATTTGTTTCTGAGGTGGATTGAATTTGCATGATAGGCTCGGTTTCCAGCCTGAATCCTTTCTCTAACTGCATCATATATCAGGTTACCTGATTGAATTAGCGTGCCAAATATTTTAAACTAGAAACCCCTTCAAATGACTTATCATTGATATTCAAGTTACGCGGGGACATGTGTCATTGATATCAATCAAATTGGCTTTTTGCTTCATCAGCAGAATTGAAATGTTACGAATACCTGGTTAAAACGTCCTGGGTAGTATTTTATCGGTTCATAGAAAATTCACAAACGTTGTGAACTTATACAATAATCTCTCAGATGGTGAATGTAGGAGGAGGGCAAAGTCAGTCAACTGAATCTGCTTCGTCCAGTCACATGCCTCTTCCTTCCATTAAGCGCGGACAAGTGATTACTTGATGAACAAAAGCAATGGAGTCTCGGGCGTGTCTACATGACGCTGTTGTATAGCCATTGCCACAATGAAGGTAATATGAAACCTTGGGAATATACTAGTGAGATGATGTACAATGCACAACCTGTCGATTTCCTCGCTCCCTCTATAAGTGGTATATGGTAACACCCAGACTGAACCAGATAGCCAAACATTTTAACTTGAATCTATCAGGTGGAAAGACAAAAATAATGGCATTTATGGGATCGCAGCCTATAAGGACAAAAATAGTATTAGATAATAAAGTAATAGGATAGGTAAGAACGTTTACTGGGCTGTAATTAAGTTACATGGAAAATTGTGAGATTGAAAATAAAATTAAGTTCTTTAACTCTTTCTGTGGAGTACTGAAGTGATCATTGGGTAAAAAAGGTAAGGAAAGAACACTAAACATTTTATAAGCTAATGGCCTTACCGGCACTTTTATATGGCAGCGAGACCTGGACACTAAAAGAGATGAAAGGAGAGTCGGAACTGCCGAGATGAAGATGAAGATTCACAGGTTATACACTTTTGATAAAAAGGAGTGAACAAGGGCTGAATTAAAAATATAGAGTATTTTGGAAAACATAGAAGCATATCAAAAAAGGAATGGTTGGAGCACATTCAACGAATGCCAGTAGGAACTGTAGTTGAAGCAGCCCACTTACAAACCACGAGGAAAGAGATCTCTAGGAAGACCCAGGAAACAATGGTAGCATCAATTTTTTGGAGATGGAACAGATTATTATTATTATTATTATTATTATTATTATTATTATTATTATTATTATTATTATTATTATTATTATTATTATTATTATTATTATTATTATTATTATTATTATTATTATTATTATTATTATTATTATTATTATTATTATTATTATTATTATTATTATTATTATTATTGTTATTATTATTATTATTATTAATTTATTTAGCTGGGATGATGACTTTCTTGAATAAATTGTTTTATCTAAAGGACTTAAATGCTCTGCATATGTTAAAGTGTAGTCCAAGTATTCTCCGGAGAACAAAATGTATAAAAAGCTAATGCAAGAAAGTAATACTATTCTTAGAAGAGTTTGTAGTTGAGTGAGCAGAGAAATTTAGCTATTTATATTGTTTTTGTTCCCCATCGCAGTAGCATTTTACTACAACTATAGGGAGGCGGCTTGTCCTTGCGGTTTTTGTAGTCCCAATGTCTCCTGTTCGCAACGCAGAAGTTATTGCGACGTCAGGATATGTTGGTCATAAACTTCTAACCGCGAGTGACTGCAAGGTCATGCAGAAGTCGAGCATCAGACCCTCAGGCAGCAAAAGGACAAGCAGTTGATGGAGTTCCGTTCCACTGCATTAGAATACAGATGCAGGGATTGCAGTCTGAAAGGATTAATGTGCGTAGTAGCCAGAGGGGATGCGAACCCAAAGCAATGTGCTCGGAATTGCATGAGCCACCCCTCTACTCCTGACAAGTGGAATCAAACCATGGATGTCCCCTATATGAGTTTGCGCACCTGATACTACTGGCTCCCCACATCAAGGAAATACTCCAGCAAACACAGTAGTTCCCCAAAATCTCTGGTTACAATTGACTTTCATAAATCATATCCGGTATACAAGAGCTTTCAAAAATTGCATTTCAAAAATGGATCACTCATGCGTAGAGAGGAAAAGTAAGTCACGTCACTCGCGTTATCATGGTTATATTCACAGTAAATGTGGTAAAACATTTGAAATGCCTTGACTAAATATCTCATCTCCAAATTGTTTACATATTTCACGGTTTATACAATTTCTGGACAAGCGATTTATGTGCAATTCACACACAGTTACTTCGTCCGTCGTGGTTGTCAAATTTCGTTAACTTCGGAATGTAAAAATAACCTCACACCTGATAAAGAGATCTTGTTTGGAAGTCAACAGGACGAATAGAACTATTTCAGCTGTACCTCCAGAAATTTCAGTTAGTTGTAAAATATTAAAAATAGGTTTTCACGGAAGACATGAAATGAAAATCCATAGTAAGATTTTAAACGAAAGGAAAAATTATTTGAAGTGAAGGTGTACTTCTCGTCCATTTCTCTTCGTCATCTCCTATAAACACACAATCATAAAATTGGTTTTCCTCTGTAATAAATCTATTACACACATATGATGAAACCTGAACACGTTACAATGAGCATATCCACAAGATAAATCTAGTTAAAAGAGTGAAAGTATGTTCTGGTTTTTTAAATTCAGTAAATATCTTTGCTCAGAAACCACTTGTTAACTTGTAAATCACTTAGGTACATTAAGTGAATGTATTGGTGAACTCTTGGTTTACTTACTTCAGGAATAAGGACTAAAGCGTAGGATGGCGTTTATGCATAAGTTGTTTAATGGAAATGGACTGATTAGGAATTAACTATTCTAATTGACAAAAACTAAAATCATAGGGCAATATTAACATCGAACTACTTTTGGTACTCATCTTTTTCTATTCACGGTACATTTCTTAACTTTTATGTGATCAGGGCATTCCTAGAACATTGGAATTAAATCTATTTCGTCTTATGCTTACAACCAGGGAGCGATGTTTTAGTAAGAAATTCATCCTATGCACCTACAAAGGGAAGTGGAGGCGCCGGCGACCTTGCAATGCTCTTGTCAACAAGTAGAGTGGAAGGCAGTACAACCCTCACGCTACTTGCTGGCGCTATACTCCATGCTGTTAACATTATTCCTATGTATACTTATTAAAACCCACTCCCTGCTTATGACATATACCCTCAATTTCAGCGTAGTCATCTCATGATACTAATAAGCGTCTGAAATGTTTCACATCACGAGCAGTTATTGTTAGAATTAAATACGTTTATTCGATGACTTTAACGTTGCCAGAAAAAATAATCAAAGGGAGCTAGATCGGAGGATCGAGCCGACCATGTGTTGTTATTGACAACTTTATAGCCGACCCTTCGTGAATTACCTGTAGAGAAGTTTATGTGCCGTCGCAGTACCCTATTCCCTTACAGTAATTTAGAAAAGGAGACACAAAACATTCCACTATATATCACTCGCACTTACAATCAGGACGGCATTCTGGCAATCCCACTTCCGCATCTCTCTCCGTTCATGATAGGCTTCGTTACAGCGCAAATTAGGTTCCCCGTGGTCCATTACTGAAGATTTCGCGAGGAGTGGAACCGAGCTTAGTTGGGGAAGATCAGACTAGGACCAACGTGCTTGTCACGAACTTGCAATTAAGGAATGACGGTTTCCACCAACAGAATGGGTTATCAAGGTACGAAAGATACCACGGCCAGTGTCGGTATGATAAGGAACGGTTTCTGTGCTTGAAGTCATGGTGCAATGGAAGATTTTGCCCGTTTAGTCCACCTCCCGGAAATCGTACCACAAGGTCGGTTATTGTTAGAAAGTATTCAGAGGAAAGTCACTAATCGGAATAACGTTGAGAAGAGTTCTTTTTGCAGCATTAGTAGTTTCCAAAATATGTGCATATGTTTAATATTTCAGGGACCGAAGCTACTTTCTGTGGTGCTTTTTTCTTCCTGCCAATTACACAGTTGTAGATAATGCAAAAGTGATTCTTAATTTATCTAGAGAATTGGATTATCACGATTTGAACTTATTAAGATTATTTCACGCATTAAAGAATGATATAGCCTATGAAATGTTATTTCAATGCTGCATTGTGATTACTAACCTCTTAAAAGAAAAATGAAGCAGTTATGCTTATGTTCACGTTCATATTCTTTCCTTAAATTAAGTTTTTATTACACTTACTACACTGGAATAGGCAACTTTTGAGGGCAGTGCACGTCAGCGCCCATTGGCACAAGATTAAATACCACTGACCTAGTTTCCTGGTTGCGCACGAAGTTTCTATTGAATATATTTCCTGTTGTACTCTGTGTTCTGAGATTTCCCTCTTCAAATTGTTTCATCTATTTCAGCATTAGATGCTTCACCGAAGCAAGTCAGCCATTTTTGACATTTAAACCTAGCGACTCTTTGCATCAAGTTACGTAAACTGTTACGCATCTGGAGGACAGTGCAACTATATTCTCTAACTTGGTCACAACACAAGAAAAGCATAGGAGGTGATAATTATAATTCAGAGGTGATAATGAAATTTTACAATTTTTTGTCAATGAAGGCTGTCATTGGTTGAAATTGAAATTGTTATGCATGTGATGGTTAATTTCAACCAAGTCAAGTATGAATAGAATAGTCAGCGTAAGACTGTGAGCAGACTGCACTCAGAGAGTAGTAATTGTCCAGGCCTGGTTTAAAACTTCTGTCTTGGTTTTGCTTTTGAGAATTGATGAGTAGGTATCATATACGAAGCTCTTTGCCAAAATTGAAAAAAATAGGTAATTTATTTAGCGTGGTATCCGGCAAGAACTTTCATGGAAAGAGATACTAACAGATCACGTCGAGCTGCCATACGACTTCCCTTCCCTATATAAGTTGTTCACTAGTATCCTTAAAACCGCTTGTTTCTTCAGTTTCATTATTCAAGCAGCATTGTTCACGTATACTGGTCACACTAAATACATTATGTTCAAGCTTACTTCCTTTCACATTTTGTTTAATATGTATCTGCTCATTTCATGTCGTGCGCTATTGCACTGAGCCAATTAAAGTTTATTGAACTTCAACTCGCATAAGAACGTACAAGAGAGACGCAATGGGAAAGTAAAGCGGTGAATCAGCACTAACTGACTCATGTGTTGTGTTCCAATTTAGGCCTGATTATTTCAGTCATATGATGTAAACGTGAATAACATTAAGAATGCTTTAATTGTCAAGCAATCGCGGTTTGTTTGCAGAGTAATTTTCACATCCAGTATATGATAATAATCAGCCAATAATTGTGCCTTCGTGTTTAGATTCATCTATACACAATAAATATAGTGTGTGATTTGTCGGAATTTCGGGACACTCACAAGAAAATTACGTATTTGTCATGCGACATATATTTCAGCATTTGTTTCAAAACTGTATGCTTGAAGAGCATTTGTATTCTTACCCTGTTAGTTAACATTTGCCTTTGATTTTGAGTAATTAGATTGCCGGTACAATGCGCTGCGATTTGGTGACTTGGTTTTAAACATAACGTAAGCAGAAATATTTTTACCGTACATATTTTACAAAAGTATAAGTATAATTTAGAATATAACTAGGAGTTATTTCCGGGCTGTTATGCCGTGGTCTGCTGGAGTTGAAGAACCCAGACGTTTCGTCCACATCTGCGGCGGACATCTTCAGTGGCGCGGTCGTAATCTCCTCGGAGAAGTTAGCGTAGCGTCTGAGGTGTGGACTGTCAGAGCTGCGGTATTTATCCTTCTAGTGGCCTCCGCTGATTGGCTCGGGCGGCGCACGGCCGGTGGGAGGGGGCGGGCTTCGCTCAAGGTGTTGCCTCCTGATTGGATCACTTCAGTTTCTGCTGTTTTATGTCGTTTCTTGCCTTCAATGACAGGATACCAGTTGCTGTTTAGTTTCAAAACTTCTTCTTTCTTGTTGAAATTGTTGGGATGTTTATATATTTCAATGGCTTCGCGCTGTAACCGGGCATGGTAGTGTGTTGTGGATGAAAGTATGTTTGTGTCCTGGAACTTAATTATGTGTTCTCCCTCCGCTTCAATGGCGTGTTGGGCAACTGCGGACTTATCTGTTTGGGCCAGGCGGCAGCTTCTTTTATGTTCGGTGAGTCTTGTGTTGATACTGCGTTGAGTAGTTCCGATGTAAACCGATCCGCAGGAACAGGGAATACGGTAAACACCGGCTGATGACAAGGGGTCCCGGGGGTCTTTAGCAGAGCGTAATAGGCTGTTCAGTTGCCTGGTGGGCTTGAAGACAGTCTTGATACTGTGCCGTTGTAGTATGTGTTGAATACGGTCGGTGACATTCTGGAAATATGGCAGGAAAACTATACCGTTATGTTTGGGCTTGTTTGTTTTTTGTGAGGCAGGTTTCGGCTTGGCACTTGTCATCAGCCGGTGTTTACCGTATTCCCTGTTCCTGCGGATCGGTTTACATCGGAACTACTCAACGCAGTATCAACACAAGACTCACCGAACATAAAAGAAGCTGCCGCCTGGCCCAAACAGATAAGTCCGCAGTTGCCCAACACGCCATTGAAGCGGAGGGAGAACACATAATTAAGTTCCAGGACACAAACATCCTTTCATCCACAACACACTACCATGCCCGGTTACAGCGCGAAGCCATTGAAATATATAAACATCCCAACAATTTCAACAAGAAAGAAGAAGTTTTGAAACTAAACAGCAACTGGTATCCTGTCATTGAAGGCAAGAAACGACATAAAACAGCAGAAACTGAAGTGATCCAATCAGGAGGCAACACCTTGAGCGAAGCCCGCCCCCTCCCACCGGCCGTGCGCCGCCCGAGCCAATCAGCGGAGGCCACTAGAAGGATAAATACCGCAGCCTGTCCCAACAAATTTCCCAGTGAAAACATCCCTGTAGTGACACCGTCAAAACCATCGCGCAGGTAAAGCCGTATGACGGCTAGGTACTGCGGTAAAGACACTCGACCGGAGGAACATTCACCTCACCTCCGTTCGACTCGAACTGGCGTCTGGCGTCCACACCTCAGACGCTACGCTAACTTCTCCGAGGAGATTACGACCGCGCCACTGAAGATGTCCGCCGCAGATGTGGAGGAAACGTCTGGGTTCTTCAACTCCAGCAGACCACGGCATAACAGCCCGGAAATAACTCCTAGTTATACTGACTCCGGCCGTGAAAGCCTTCGCTCTCTCATTATAATTTAGAAGTTTTTGTGCAACGATCGTAATAAATAGAATTCTACTTTTCAAATGTTTTTGTAATCTTAATTTCCCTTGTGATATTCTCTATAATAGTTAACTAATCTTAGTTTTATGGTTAACTAGCAAGACTAGAAAGAAAAGGACTTGAAGCTTTGAAAGTCACCTTTTAGGTAGAATATCCCTGAGTTGGTATATTGAGATTGCCTTGCAGATTTACCTGTGGACATGAATCAGATAAGGTTTAAGGTGCGTTTAAATAACTCGACATTGCAGCTCATGTAGAACTACTGGTTCATACATCGCCCATAGCAATGATCTGCCCTATCAGGCTAATTTTTATGCTTATGGTTGAGAAACTCATAGCCAGAGAAGTAACTCGACCTCATACCGAGAGATGGCTCCGCTGTAATGTGTAAGGCTCGCGTTTGGGTTCGATCCCATCGGGCCGGTCACTATAACTAGGGTATTTTTGTAATTTCCCCAGGTGGACATATGAATGTTGTGTTCACTTTCCACCATGAACTTCCTGTTTCAGGTTTGTAGCACCAGACAACAGTAATTGGTGTGTAGGCAGGAATTTGCGATCTGGAAAGATGTCTCACTAGCACTTGGCGGAATTCCTTCCTCCCTCCCTTTTCCCCTCCCCTCACGCCCACTCCCTCGCCTTTCCTCCTCCCCTCCTTCATTTCCCCTCCCTCCTTCCCTCTTTCCTTGCCTCCTTCCTTTCATCCTCCTACCCTCCCTCCTTCCTTCTCTCCTTCCTTTCTTCCTTCCTTCGTCCTACAATAATTTCCTGAGGAACGGGGGGGGGGGGGGGGGGGGAGGGATAAATGAAATTAGTGATTATGTTTGCAAATTTCGAATCACGATTTAACCAGTACAACATCATATAAGCCAGCTGTAATAGCATAACATGTTTCCAAACACAAGATTATTATCGTGTATAGTTCAAAATACAATATTTATTCGCGTTTAAAATTAGAATCACCAAAATTATAACCGTAAATCATTCAGAAGATAAAGAATGCCTCTAAGAGAGTACATTTACAAGACGTCAGTGGCGAATATTGTGGGCAATCAAAGCTATCACTGAAGCCCATATCTAAAGTAAACTAGAAATTAGTAAGTAATATTAATACTAGGCGGTTTCCCTCATGAAGAATTAGGATGGAATATGTCTCGTTCTCTACTACTGAACAGAGGGGGAATAGGGCTTCGGATGCTTACTGCCGCAGCCTTCATTACGATAAGGGCAGGGAAGGGTAAGGTGAAGAAATGCAGGAATAAGCATGCCAGGGCTTTGGATTCCCGAGCATCTCCGAAATGTGCCATGTGAACACGATTGGCTGCATAGCAATAGCACATGGAGTGTGACATTATATATTTCACAGTGTATAGTGTACCAAGACAGTTTCCAGTGCTAATGTTTCGAAATGGATGAACAATGTGTTATTAA
Source organism: Tenodera sinensis (assembly GCA_030765045.1). Lineage (NCBI taxonomy): Eukaryota > Metazoa > Arthropoda > Insecta > Mantodea > Mantidae > Tenodera > Tenodera sinensis. The sequence continues at coordinate 99,552,884 of CM060963.1, read as the reverse complement.
ACAATTAGTAAATCGACCATACTCGCGGTTGAAATACGAGCATAAGTTACTGATAGTAAAACAGGGAAGGCCTACTCCACCTCTTACGCACTTGCACTGTAAACAGAACGAAAAATAAGAATCCTTAAAAAAGATATTTTAATATAAACAATTGTGATAAGGTGTAGCTGACTGATTCATGTGAGTTAAATAAACTTTAATGCTGGCCATGCTTGTTTACAACTGAGAAAACGCCCCGAAATACTACAGGCTTTGCAATTTTAGCATATTTAATCGCAGACTTGGATAAGCATTAGACATCAATAATTAGAAACATAGAATTTGAAGAAATATTATGAAGATCTATGAGCGTCACTAATGGAGAGGACGAAAAAAGACCTAGGCGTGAAGAGAATCCTATTCTTCGTACTTAAGGATTTTCTGTGAAGTCCTAGACTCAATAACTCTTAGAGATTTGAGTGACAGAAACAGTTGAAATTGCTGGCCATACTGAATTCTAAACATTTTGCGAGTTACTATAAAAATTTTCCAACAAATGTATTATGTGAACCGAGAGATTCATATGTTTCCTATGTTGATATACTGTGCTTGAAAAACGAACTGAAGCTTATATTCACTTCAAAAATTATCCAACAAATCCGTTCAAACCGTTGGAAATTATATGAAATCAAATGGACTTGATGTGTATGGCAATGTTTATAAACTATGTGAACTGATTTTAACATTTCCTTCCACTACTGCAAGTACAGAAAGTAGTTTTTCAGCCTTGAAAAGAATAAAACGTTATTTACGGGCAACACAAGGACAAATTGATCTGAGCAACTTGGCTCTACTATTGGTGGAAAAAGACATACTTGTTTCATTGAGAAGACAGCACGAAGAATTGCTTTCTGATAATGTGGCAACACAGTTTATGCATAAAGAAAGACAGCTGGAGCTCGTGTACATATCTAAACACCAGCATACGCCACTAGAAGACGGTTACATACGTCATAGACAATAGAGGGGCGCGTGACGTGCTCCGGTTGATACGCGAGGTAGAAATGAAAATGGACCAGCAGGTTTAAGGACAGGACAAGCCTACTGCGTAGCCGCTGCCAAGGACGTCCTACCGCAAGGAGATGCACACCTCAGAGAAAGTTAGATGAACACCCACAGTAAGGAATTTCTGCGCTTATAAAGGTCACACGACTAACACATCATGTTTTAAGTACAGTCTCTTCAACAATTTCTTCAATATGTACATAATACGCGTCAACTTTCAAGCAGAGTAACTCGGCTTCAGAAGCACACGCTGGTGTACCATTACATACTGGAACCTGTAATATTTGTAAACTAAGTCTTCTTAAACCAAAACTATTTGTTTTAATGTGATCTTATCAAACTTAGACAATATTCACGCGTGTTCTTTGGGCCTATTTGTTCTTGATCTCCTTTAGCATTGTTAATTTCTCTAACACTCATAGAAGTAAATGAAGTAGGTATTGCATTCCATCAAAAAATTCAATGTCGATTTTTCACCAGACATTCATGCTTTGAATCCCCATAAACCCAAAAAAGCATATCTAGAGAAAGGTGCACATGTGTATGAGTGAGAGGGAGGAAGGAAGGAACAGAGGAAAGGAGGGAGGGAGCGAGGGAGCGAGAGAATAGCATAACTAAAAGAGTACAATTAAAATCAAACTTGATAAGTTTGTTATATTCCAAAGTTGGCTACAATAAAATGTTCGACACTATTCCACTCATGCCTATTACAAGTAGTAACAAAGTAGGTGTATCGGAAGGTGTACCTAGAAAGTAAACAGGTTAAACTTAAAGGTTTAATTTAATCTTTTAATCATTAAATATGGATCATATAACTAATAATATTAAAGTTTAATTTATTCTCTAACCAGCCTTAAAAACAACTGGACACCAATAATACTGAAGTTATCAATACTTAGCTTTCACAGATGAGTTTGATTTCTCTTGGTTGTGGTATTAACGTTTTGTTATATCATCTCCTGGTTGCGATTCCGTCAACCTAAAACTTTTTTACGTTTCTGAACATGTGAAATATCCCGGTGCAGTAAAACCAATTAGTTGGCCATTGTCAATAGATTAAGAAATGTAACGTGAATGTGACGCAGCAAACACAGCAGCCGTTTTCAATTAATTTTGAAAATTGTAGCTTTAACAACTGTAATTTTAAATACAGCAAACCTACCTTTAATGAACAACCTAATGAAAATTCGTCCATTTATATTCTTCATGTGTCTAAATTTATTTACCATTTACCTGGATTAAACGCTAACATTATTATCGTTGTTCCCATACCCTTTGTGGTGCCAACTGGGAAAAGAAATCTTAATTAAAATTTATGCATGTCATTGTAAGGTCTTTGCTTTTAAATCACTGTTACTATTAAATGGTATTAAATAAATGTTACGGATTTTTTCGCGGAATATCCTAAATACATAAATACCACTCGAGGTTTCAATTTGGGATAATTTTTCTTGGGCTTCACGCTTGCAAAATTGTCATATGAAACTTTTCGTGGTATTACTACAGATAATGCTCTTACCGAACCTATCCTTTACATAGAAATCTTATTTTTGGCTCTAAAGATTTTGATTAAAATACCACATGTTTAAAATATTTACATGACAAAAGAAATGGGCATCTTGAATTTTCTGCCGTCCTCATTCGAAACGAATTGTGCGTACGTTTATGTGATGAATAAACGATAATAAATATGTAAATAAACGTTACACACAAAATGTAGACTCTTTAAAACACAAATTTTTTCTAACAGCTTTTTCTGTGGCATGCCTTTTTAACTGTCTTTTTGCCTGTCTATTTTGAACTTTTTAAGTGTCTAATTATTACTTATAGTATTAAAACAGTTTATTTTTACCAAAATAGTTAAAAGTCGCCGAGAACATAAAAAAAAATGGTTGGAGTTGGGATATTTTTTTGAAAACCTTTTTTTAAAGTATTTCTCGCACAGGGAATTACAAAGCGCAGTACCTAAGGTGAAATATCGATATAATGAACTTTTAAAATAGGTAAGCATTATAGCAGTCAGCAGGGAGATTGGGTTCTTTTGACGTGAGCCAGCTAAATCAGAGTTCACAAAGTGCAGTTTTTAATGCCGGTTATAAAATTGATGTGATGCAAAATGTCTGTGTCACCGCAAATTAATCTCATAAACCCGTAATGAATAAACCGTATATTTACGTTTCATTAGCTGCCGTGGTGAGTGTATATTGATGCGATTTCAAAATTCAGTAAAACGAATGCCACAGATATTGCCATGTATTTAATGTCTTTAAAGTCATCACTCGTCCAAAACCTTCCTTCATTCCAATGAACACTCGAAATGGATACATTTACTAAGACCGCTTTGGAACATTAACTTGTTTAATTAACAGCGAGTAACTTCTTGCATATTCTCTTAATACTAGTAGCAGTTGTTGTTGGTGGTGCTGGTGGTAGTGGTGGTGGCGGTGGCGGTGGTGGTGGTGGTAGTGGTAGTAGTAGTAGTAGTGGTGGTGGTGTGGTGGTAGTAATAATAATAATAATAATAATAATAATAATAATAATAATAATAATAATAATTTATTATGATGATGATGATGATGATGATGATGATGATGATGATGATGATGATGATGATGATGATGATGATGATGGACATAATGCTCTTATATGAACCAGGTGTGTACTGATATTGTTAATATTAGACACCTTAGGCATACGTGCGAAGGAAAAAGCGGACGGAAACACTCTGTCTCAGAATCACAACTTGAGAAAAAACAGAAAGATTCAGACAATGCAACATAACCAAGTACCAAGAGTTTTGTGTGAACATTTGCGGACATACTTCCGTATGTCCCCACCTTTATAGTTTTTCTCTGATTCATGTATACCGGTAAAACCTCAAGGACGTTTGAGTCCGGCTTGTAGCACTGAATTATTCAAACCTGATTCATCCGTGCTCGAACTATTTTAACCAATGTAAAGTGTTTTTCGCCTTCAATAAACACCTAACTTTTAGCATCATGTATTTGAAATATTGATTAATCTTCCTAACTTAAGGCTATCCTGAATGTCCTATCTTGCCAATATTAAGACGGTGCTTATAAAACTCAGAATGTATTTTGAGAAATTTCGTTATTGGCTTACATTTAACTCTTGTAATTGTTACTCCTATTTTTATTAATAGTTATTTAGAAATAGCTTAAACAGACTATTTAGAGATGTCTAGTACACCAGCGCGTAAGCGTGAGTGTTCTAATTTTTTACGAGCAATTAATTGATAAACCACGTGTAATATGTAACGTTTTATCTTATCCTAATATTAGCAGAAATATTATTACACTTCATTAATATTAATATTATTAGAGTCGTCATTACGAGGAATTGAATTTTAATCGTGACGGAGGTAGTGCATTGCTGGTGCGCTGCTATGTAACCCCACCGGAATAAACAGTTTCAATTCTGGTTGTTTAAGTTGCACCAAATAAATCAATAAATGAATGCAAATGGATATTCCCGAAGAATTCTCAAATTGTGCTAAAAAGACTGTATTTAGTTTGTTATCCGGCAAGTTGAAGGACTTGTAGACAAGGAATTTTCATTATTTAAAGAATGGAGAGCTGCCAAAGGAGTTCCAAAGATGTGTTGTTAACATACTCGTATTAATGTTCACAATAAGGTAGAGGAATCTGTTTACTGAAATTACAAGTTGTTTGATCTGTTTGATTTTTTCTGTGTTTAATAAATAAAGTTACAACGAAATAAAGTACTTATTTTACTTCACGATGAAATGAACACTCATTTTTGTTGTTTACTAGGATACATGAAATGTATATATGAAGTCTGTGGGATAAGATAAATACATTCTTTCTAATGACATATTTGCTGCAAAAATTAGGTTAAATTATTTTACTGATAAACGACGCTGTCAATTGCCAGGATCATATCAGCGTCACCGGTGCGCCGGAATTTCGTCCCGCAGGAGTTCTTTTACATGCCAGTATATCTGTTGACATGGAGGTGTCGTTTTTAAACACACTTAAAAACCATCGTTCTGGTCCGGATTTGAACCCCTGACCTTGGGAACAGTAGGACAGCGTCTAACCAACTGAACCACCTAGACCGAAATTTTAAAACGGACTCACTATTCTAAGAAAACTTGACATTTATATTAAAATATAAAATTATTTGGAAGCACATTTATCACTATTAGTATATTTTGCGTGAAGTTGTAATTTATTTAGTTTCTCGGCTGGGAGTTTTTCCTAGACTTGAAACAGACATGCTGTCTTATGCTTGCCAGTACTAATCCTGTACTTGATACACTAAAAATTTATTTCACTCCCTTTTTCGACCTTGCAGTATTACTTCTCTTCTGGAAAAGCCTTCAAAGGATTCATAGTATCATTCTTCCCCAAGACCAAAGAGCGAAAACTTAATGCAAGCCACTTTCAAAGTTAATTTTAAAAAAATTTAATGTGTTTTATTTATGTAACTTTCTCCACTTTCTATTCTGCAAGGTACTTCTATAAAGGTGTATTCTTTATCTAGTACTTCTTGTTACTATAGATAAACTTTCATTACGGATTTACCGATTTAGACATTTCGTTGTAGGTGAAAGGAGAATACAGTAGGCTAAACCCATAGTTAACTATTGCCAAGGTCACTATGAATCGACTTTGAAACTGAAAACCGAAAAAAAATGGCATTTTGCAGTTGAGGGAAGTATGAAGTATTCTAAGAGTATTAACGCTCACAAACAACCTTGATATAAACTGCGTGCTTAAACGAGAACTAAATGTTTTGTGCGGAAATATTTTTTCTGTCTAATCACGCAAAATGCATTCAGAATAAGGTAGGCTTCAGAGACTATTATCAGAAAATTTAAAATATATAATAGAAGTGGCTTAAACATATGATGCTACAATCAAATTCGTTAGAGCCATGTTTGAGAAATCTTTGTGGGGCATCATTGGAAGGTTCAGAACTTAAAATGCCAAGTTAGGCACTTAACCGACTTTTAGTTCTTGGTATATGCACAAATATGTGCATAATTTTTTCTAAAAATGTTTCTTTTGGAGGATTCAGGGAACCACAAAGCATGTATTTATGGGGAAAACTCGGTCTAGAGTTTTTGGGTGGAATACAAAACTTCCTCTGCAAATACTTAGTAAATAAAGTAACAGAGCAGCTATACTTTCGCCGGTCTTACTTTAGGTTGCAATGTAAACAAAGTGCAAAATTTTATTCCTCTGCAGGTTTCTAGGATTGGCAGAAAAAGACCGCGACTTAACGTGTGTTATGTGAACTGTCATCACCACCTGAGTTGTTTCTGGCTATTGAACTCTGTATTGCACAGGAGTGCCCTACCATCCAGTGGCTTTCGCTTACAGCCATAGAAGGAAGTGATGGAGAGGATAAATTCCACTCCCTTGCCTAAAATAAGGAATAACACAATCATGGTGTCCGAGATTTCTCACAACAGTTTGTAAAGACATTCAAAAATTCGCTTTTTGCCACTTCCTAATGGATTCCATCAGTGATGCTGTACGTGCTCCACGATAGACACCATTTTAAATAAGCTACATGTTCCGTTCGTTTACTTTTTATGTGGCTGCGTGCTCATGAATTTCGCATTTGCATATTAATGTATTCTATTTGTTCTTACTAGCCACTTTTCAAACTTTTTGGAAGTAATTCTTGTAGTTATTTTAAATGTAACGCTATTTTACATGTTAGATAACGGAGTGCGTTTTAATTCCACCTGCGACATGGAAGTTGTTTGGTTCGATCAACCGATGACGTATTATTCAAACATGTGCTGCTGTTCACATTGGTACCTAAAGTAAGGCTGGTGAAGGTATAGGATGACTTGATCAGCTGTTGTATAATCCATGCTGTACGGGTTTCCCAAGCATTTAGTTTTTCTAAATGTCCCTCGTGAGCAGGACGTTTGAAAACCAGAAATTTTGAGAACAGTTTTACATCAGCTTGACTACTCCAAACAAGCCACGCCCATGTAGGGTACATCTTAACCAACTATTTAAAATTTTTAGTGGTTGGTAAACAGCATATATATCATTTGAATGAAGATATTCTATATGTTTTGAACAGTTAAAACATACAACTGTCATAATTTCCGGGCTTTTTAAAGAATGGTTTTGGTGAACTTAATAAGGCGACTAATTAGATGTGTGATATCTGTTTTCATACAATAGTAGCAGAAATGATGGATGCAGTGGATCACAGTTCTTGTATGATCAAACAGAAGACCTCATATTAAAGTTTATCTATCATTGGCATCTAATGAGTTGGCTACATCCTTATTTGAAACACTTTCTACTTCTACCATGCCCATGCTCTGATATGTGCGTATAAACGCTTTCTCGTGCGGAAGTCGTCCATATGTTCCGTTAGGCTGGTGCTTTATTTTCTCCATGGATGATACGAGTAAAAACAATGCACAATTAAAATGAAGATATCGGGAGTGAGTGAGGCAGTACCACATTCCAGCAACAAGTGAAAGTCTGCATCGCTGCTGAATGGAAATGTCGCCACACTCCTTCCTGCTGCGTGTGATATGAATATTTAATGTTTACATATTTACACTGCACCACTACTTCATCTGAATTACAACTCTTCTCATACACACATTTTAAAATTCTGAGAGTAATCAAGATAGTAACAAATGTATGACTGCCAGAAAAAGGGAGAAAGAAATGAGGTTTGGATTGGAGCAGCTATAGCGTATTCTTCTCAAAGTACCCATTTCCTACCGAAGTAGAAAACCTTGACTCATATGACCTTCTCTACCATTACCTTTATCCCTTGTAGAATCTAATTATTTGTTTACTTCAATTTAAAGATGATAAGGTTCATAGTTTCTTTACACGTGTTGCTTAAAAACAAAGGGATACCGATAATCACATATTTAAAAGCGCGTCACTATATGCCGGCTATAAACTGCCATGAGCTTTCCACGACATTGCTAGAAACAAATGAACAGTAAGAGTACTCAAAACTACTGAAAGATTAGAATCAACAATAATCGCACAAAAATCTTTGAAATTACTTATGTTTTAAGAAGATACCAAACATAGGATAAATAAAGGAAGAACTGCTATGAAAAGGTTAAATGGAATATTGTGGGCCAAAACATATTCAATGAAACAAAAATTCAAATTTACAACACTATAATTCAGAGCACAATGACAGATGGAGCCGAAACATGTAAATGAAATAAAAAGCTTTACAATCAACATTGCTGTCAACCGAAATGGATTTTCTAAGGCGTTCTACGAGACATTTCAAATTAGAAAATATTTGAAACACGAAACATGAAAAAGGAAAATTCAGTGTTGGACTTTATAGAATATACACAACCAGCATGGTATGGACGTGCGAGGAGGATGGGAAATGAAAGAATACTGAATAGAATAATAAAATGGACTTCTTCGAGATGAAGACGTCGAGGTCGACCTGGAACACACATGGATGTGGGAGATAGCTATAGCAGAATATGAAAAGAAGAGAACTAAACTAGCGTTTGGGAAGATCGTGAATATTGCAAAAAGATATTTAAGTTTATCTTTGTGAACAGGAAGATGTATAATACATTGTAAACCTATGTAAATACTAATAAGAGATCTACATTATCTGTGCAGTATGTTTTTTAATATTATAGTTTACCTGTTACCTATGTTATAATTAATTACATGAAATTCCTTCCGAATGAAGACAGGCAAAGAAATTTAGTACATTCCTTTTATTTCATGTAGATATTCATAAATACGTATGTGGGATTTTAACCAAAATTTTAGAGCCAGTTTTGAGAAAATTAAAACTATCAAAACATTTTGCATTTAAAAGTAATTTGGGGTGAAAGACAATTTTGTAAAATATTCGTGTTGCACCTTTGGATGACAACGAAGCTAAACAGCACGGTATTTATCCGACTTTTTCTAGTTAAACACACGCACGCACACGCATGCACACACACACACCTTTTGTGCTTGTTTATGATCAATACAATATACACATAAAAATTATTTATGAGTAACTTATTTGAGAGAGGTATTTAAGATGTAAATTAAATTTAGCTTAAAAGTAAAAATAGTATATATGAATTATTATGAAAATGTTCCTTGAATTAATTTTTTTTTTTCAATTGACACACCTTCATCGGCTCTGAAAAGACCTAAATATTTCAAATGATTTTTTCTCTACATTAGTTTTGAGTTATGTAAACCTAAAATAAAAAACGGGGAAAAGCTTTGGGGAAAAAGATTGGCAATAGTGCGCCAATGTCAAAATCCTGTTTTAAGGAATATAAACGGTGAAATTAAAAACATCCTGATACAAAATGTTAGATCATTATGGATATATAAAAACGCAAGACTTAAAACATCTATTTCTTTGCCCCAAATCACTTTTTGATGTATTTAGCGGAAAACAGTATCATTTTACCCATCCAGGTGGCGGCGCCGTGGCCGAGCGGTTAGCGCGCTCGCCTACCACCTAGGCGGCCCGGGTTCGATCCCAAGGAACCGCATGTGGTATTCGTGGTGGACGAAGCGGCGTCAGGGCGGGTTTTCTCCGGGTGCTCCGGTTTCCCCGCCATCTCATTCCACCGGTGCTCCATCTTCATTCCACGTATCATCAGTATCACCGCCTGCGGTGCCGTAGTAGTAAAAGCGGGCGTTAAACACAACACACACACACCCATCCAGGCATATTTGAACTATAATTTATTTGTTTAATTTAAGTCAATCCAAGAAATAAATTTTCCTTCAAAACAAAAAGTTCTTCTACACATTAAATAAAACATTAACGTTTTAATAGTTAATAAAATGTTGTAAACCAAAAGTAAGATCAGAAATCTGCTAAAACTGAATTAATATGAATACAAGCTCATATTCAATAACTAATTCCCTATACTTATGAATAGTAAGGACAATGAATGAGAGTTGCGAGAGTTAATTATATGGCTTTGTATTTAGGTTCAAGGATCACAACCATCTGGTCTCTTTGACCTTGGTGACCCTTCCTACAGAGTGAAACAATACATCAGCTGAGCTCCTACCTTTATCGGATGATAGAAAATGGCACAAGCCCAGAGTGCGTGTGTCTTCATCTACGATTTGGGAAGAGGGGTGTTTAACGTAGTTTAATCTGGTTAGGTCATATCGGAAGATGAATGAAATGCGCGAGATGATGGACAAATAAGCTCAGGATTCATAGATCTTAAGTTACCTGACATTCGCCTTCTAAGGGAAGTTACCTTTAAAAAAAAAAAAAAAAAAAAAAGACCTTATTCGAGTAACTCACCATAACCGAGATACGAACTGGGAACTTCTTAAATGTAAGGCACACATACTATCCGTACAACACAGAGGCTGGCTCTGTGTTTTGTTAAGATAGTAACAGCTGTTAGCATTTTACATCTTCTCAGAACGGCTGATCAAAACTTGCCAAGAAATTAGTAAAGCTGATTATAGAACATCTATTACGGCAATTGTGAAATACTGACGCCTTTTATGCACGAATAAAATTGCTTCAATAGTTCTCATGAACTACCATCTCACGACATTCTGTACTCATTCTTCAACAAACATTCTTTAACATTCTTACAAAATCTTATGCTTCTTGTTAATCGAGATAAATATCCAAGGAATGTTGTATTACATATTTCTTTGTAGGATAAATGAGAATAGAGGAATACAGTATACTTAAGCTTAGGTGGTGACTTTTAAATTAAAATTACGTTCTCTTTGCAATATTTCACAAACAAGTTGTATTGGAAGGTAATTGTGTGCCTTAACGAGATCTACATTTGTGGTACAATTTTCTCCATCTATTACTTAACCAGTAATAAAATGAAGAGGACTTAGGGGACTATACCTGGAAAATTCAGGATATACATTTAGTTTGTTATGAAATCTCAGTAACGAATTCTTGGGTTGAGGAAAGATGCTAAGATTTTATTACAAAAGAACCCTTGCGGAAAAGTAAAAGAGCTGTACATTTTCAAAGATGCACCGTAGGTGCCGTAATACATTTCTATCTGGTGCAATTTAAAACATGTAGCAACAACATTTCAAAAATACTTGATGCTATATACGAAGTTCCACACAAATAATATATTTCAATGGGCTCTGTATGTTTACTCTAGTGTGTTTAACAATTATCCGAGCACAACATTTTATTAAAATGTTATTTTTAGTTTTAGATGACCAGAAAACATATTTTCGGCAAAAAAATAATTCCAAGCTTTAGGTAGAGTAAGTACTATCTCTTATTACTGTAATTAAGCAGTGGAAAAGTAAGAAATTTATATTAATATACTTCATACTAATGAAGTAAAAATAAACTAGTGCCAAAATTAGTTTTAAACAAATATGGAGATTAAAGAAAGGCACGCACACACACACACACACACACACACACACACACACACACACACACTGTTGGCTTATGTATTCGTTCAATTTCTTCTTTTTTTCCTTTTTCTTTTGAACTTCGCAAGCTAGGTGATTGCCTGTTTAGCTTGATATTTCCAGTCAACTTCTCCTGGCACTCTCATGTCTATTTTAGAGTTATAGAAATTATTTCACTTTTAAAAGCTAGGATAGCTTAAATGGTTTTCATCATTGCGACATTTATTTTTTAAAAAAATGTACAATTTATTTTGTTACTTTTTTCCGTCATTGAACGATGAATGCTCTAATGAAAGTCATGTCTCTTGTTTGAGATATTTTAGTACATATGCTCACCATCTAGGAATTTCTTCAAATGATCAAACAGCTGAAAATCACTTGTTGCCGCTTCATTTTTTAATACTGCTTAAATTGCTTCCCATCCAACTGAAAACCTTACACGACTCAACAGGTCACCTACTCCCCGCCTTGTTACCATTGATTTCATCTTTTTCAGTTTTCGAAGACATTCCTTGATAGCGAGGATTTTCACCCAGCACAAAATTTAAATTTGTATTTACATTTCTTCGTTTAATTCATTACTGTGTCGCTTAGAGATAAACTGAATATTGCAATCACGTGTTTTACAAAAATGTAACTTCCGTGCGTTTCTGTTATGAAGTGTCTTAAAATAACATATACAGTGTTGGCTTACTTCAAGAGATGCTCGTATCTGTTTGATATCTGCACAGGTCTGAAGTCGCCCTCGATCTAATTAATACTTAACAAATGGCTTATCTAAGCTGCGGAACACAAATATTGGACATGAGAAATGTAAAATGGTGGTTGGTACTGAAGCAGTTATTTTATTTTAATTGATATATAAATACACTCGGCGTAGCTTCTGTCATAGAGTTGGATGACTCTTTGTTATATCTCGGGCACGGCATTGGATCGATGTTAATTTTTCCTTCTAAATGATTTACCTTGTATCGTTTTTTATGTGTTTTATTTCCTTTTATTGTAGATTAACACTCGGACATAACTCTCGATCACAATTCGTATGGCAAAATTGTCTTTTTTTCGTTGTTGATTTAATAAGCCACAATAACTACTGTTACTTATCGTTTCACTGGACAAAAGTCCATTTTTCGTTGCAGTTGTTGATTTAACAAATGAAGTCAGCTTGTTAATTCCTCTGTTTTGCCTGTTGTTATAAAGTTATATGTTCTGTGTGTTATAATTCTCGAAGGCTTAGGAAAGAAGCTGCTTCAGAACTGAGTTGGTATATTGCTGTAAGAAATGTAATGAGAACAACAACATATTTCACGTAAAACACTTGTTTCCGCGTTGTTTTACATTACTAACTTTTATCACTGAAAGAACATATTTTACTTATCATACAAAATCAATAAAGAGTAACGGAGATACAGCAATAGCTTTACCAATAGTTGGTCGTAAAGCCGCACAACATTAACAATCACGAGTTAATTGCCGCCCATCAGGGAACTCTGCTCTATCACAACTGCCGCAATTGGGGTTTGTGATGGACAAAGCGGTGCTTAGGAAATGCCCTTTGGGCATTCTGATTTATCTCGCCACTTATCCGCCAATTCTGCAACCAGAGGTGAGTTGGGACGAACACCCGAGACCCCCCCCCCCCCCGCTTCCCTCAGGAGGTTGTACCATTGTGTTGGACTCGACGAAACTTTTTTTTCTGAATGCAATGAAGACTGACCACAATGTCGCGGCAGAAATGTCACAACGAAATTTAAAATTGATAAGGGTAGATGTAGCTAAATTTTTCAAAACTTGTACTTTTCTCTTTTCATTAAAAATAGTTTATAGCAGTGGGATTGTATTGCTGAAGTTTCACGCTTCTATCATCACTAAATATTTTTAAATAATTTAAATAGCAAAAAATCTTATTGTGCCACGCCCCCTTTTTTACTTTCTCCATAGAAGATTTTGCTATTTTTTCTATTTCTTGCTGCTTTTTCCGTCAGTTTTCTGAAAGCATTGTTTGTACGCTTTTAGAAGGCTGAGAATAAGGTGGTGAAATGCGTTTATTGATGTTCCTTTGTTTTGAAATTATTTACTTTTCACATACCTCAGCATCAACGGAAATCAAAGTAAATCTATTACTCAACTTTTCTACAATTAACATTTTTCATCTTGAAGTTTCGTTTTCTCCAAAACTATTGCACGTGCAGTTATCATATTTGGCAGTTTGATGTCGAAGATCCTACTGCATAATACTGTGAAATAAAATTTAATAAACATTTTAGGTAAACGTTTGTAGATTTACTAAAGGGATTTTGAAGAATTATGTCACAGTAAAAATATATTATTTTTATCCCAAAAACAATAATTCATATAAACATTCTGCTCCACAGGATTATGTGTTGTATATTGAAAATAACTCATAAAACTGTCAATGGTGTCAATGGAATATTCAAGCACCTTTTGAGAAAATCACCTTATTGTATTTCAGAAAACAAAAAGCATAATAAAACTCAGACAAAACATTCTGAAAACACAGTATGTAAACAAGCATTGGTAATTACCACACCAAATTTCAGCTTTTTAAGTTAGAAAATGCAGGAGTTACAAATACCTTTTCGATATGATATATTTTTATATACATCCCCCCTTAAAATTTATAAGAACAGCTGGAAGGTTGGCTTTATATTACGGTGCTCTACCAAGCGCTCGTTCTTTTCTTAAAGTGCATAGTGAGCTTAATTATTCACTTCTATCCGTGATTAGGTTGGTGTAAAATGCCCTTTCGAAAATAAAGTAAGAAAATGTGGACATCTTCTGAGCTTAAACGTTAGATTATTTCCTTTCCTTCATATTTTCCCTATAGTTCCCTGGCATGAAGCTCTTCAAAACACAAAATACGTGTTGGGCTGCAATGCTATCCACTACTCTCTAGAACATTTCCAGGGTCTGACAGGAGAAAGATGATGTAAAAGACTCCACCACCAACATTACCGCCCTACAGTCCTGCAATTTGAAACCAATAAGTAAAAACTTATTTTCTCTTTCAGAAACTTTATCGGGCATCAGTTTTAACCATCATTTACTCATATTGCTTTCGTCTTAATTCGCATTCTCTTTCTTTGCGAACCGACCTGTAAATGGCAATTTGTATCAATCCAACGCCTTTCTTTTGAGGCTGTGATTTTAAATCCTGGGCTTGGGAAATTAATTTGAGTTGAATTTTCCATATGTGTAGATGCAAAAAAGATCAATCCGACTTCAAAATCTATCAAATTCAATAAATGCGCATATAAATACGAACGTCATATGCGGAGATCGTCCTTTATGGTCACAGACCTATTCAGCTGTTTTATTACGAGATAATTAGTATTTTCTGCTCGAAAAGCTGTATCTTTCCTGCGTGTTTCGATATTCTAAACACTGAGATTCCAGAACTGAATAGAAAATCCCATCAGAATAACTGCTGGAGCAGAAAATTCCCATTAAGAGAAGAACATGAAAGGGGATATTCGTAACAGTTAAAAATAAAACCAGCTAGAATATAATTTAACACTATGTTTCTTTACAATCGTCCATAGCTAGTTTTCATCATTATAACGTTAACAGTATACATCGATCCATAACGTAATGAAGTATTTAAATTGGTCTACAAACTCACAAAAATACTTTCGCGTGAAGATATCTGAAAACAATCAGTAATGCTTTAAACAAGAACCAGTTTAACCTAAAACCTGGATGTTAGTGTTAGAAAAAAAATATTTTGTTGTTTAACGACGCTGTCAATTGCCAGAATTACATCAGCGTCGCCGGTGTGCCGGAATTTTGTCCCACAGGGGTTGTTTTACATGTCACTAAATCTACTGACATGGAGCAGTTGTTTTTAAGCACACTTAAAAATCATCGGTCTGAGCCGGATTTGAATCCGCGAACTTGGGATCAGTAGGTCATTAGTGCGAGAGATTATCTTAATGATTTGAACATTCATTCAATTAATGAAAAGCAATAGTTAGATGTAACCATGGATTCGTAGACAAAGATTATGAACTATAAACACAGGTTGTACAATATTATTTATTTATGCCAAGCAACTTATTGTTGGTGTTCTTAAACACACAAGCCGTATGTGGGCAATGTATGAGAAGTAGAATTGGAATTGAAAAATCCAATGCCATAGCTGGGATTTGAACCACAGACCCTCCACTTACCAGGCGGGTGCTCTAACCATTAAGCCACTGTGATAACCTGCCAGAATGGGACCGAATTCTCTAGCCAATTCGCATTTCTCCCGGTAAACTACAAAGGCAGTCTTACATCAGAGACAATTACTCTAATGGCGACTTACTAACGTAAGTACTTTATGTTCCGGGATTAAATAACCTCCAGATGGTAATAATTATTTGTGTTATTTACTGTTAGTGTTTTTAAACACACAAGCAGTGTGTGGGCAATGTTTGAGAGGTAGAATTGGAACTGAAAAATTCAATGCCACACCTGTCACCGTGTTGACCAGAGTCAATATAATCTGCCACACGTAACCCATTCTAATTACCAAATGTATACTCCCCGTCTAAATCTGATCCTTTACATCCATTGCAAATTATGAGGTCACTTTGCTCACAAAATTCGATGTTTCCTTCCTCTAATAGCTGTAACTCTCTTTGCTAATCCTATTCTCTATTTCATATTCCATATTATAGTCCTCAATTGGGTTGTTTTCCTATTCTAGAATTAAAATCCCCAACAATTATTATCCCTACTTCATCGTATTTAGCTGAATTTTAGCGAATAGTAATTATAAAGTAGTAAGCATTCTTTATGAGTAAAGTTAATATAAACGCTGATAAATTAAATCACACACAGTGAAGACAATTACGCAACAACGCTATTTTCATATTCTCGGAGTTTAGGATGTTTATGAAGCTTTAAAACCGAAATTAATTTCATTAAAGATTTTGTAGTTTGGTTACCTACATAAATGCCCTTAACCTCAAGGATAGTAGTTAGGAAACAATTCTAAACATTTTAAAAAAGAATAGGCAATAATGTCTAATATGTTCACACTGATGGGAGATTTGTTGCAATTTGCAGATACTAAAAGAAAGGAGCTAGACTAATACTCAATGTTGTAATTTGCAATTTTCTTCAGAGTTAGAGAACATTGCATGCCAGAGTCAACCATGTATATGCCAATAATAAAGAGTTTAGTCCATGAAAGAAAAGCTAATTTGAATATCTTAGTTGATCTTTTTCCGTAGTGCCGATGTAATTTTAGTTCGTTCGCAGATGACCAGTGGGGCGCTTTGAAATTAGAAGTCGTTCATTATTAGCAAACATCTGGAGTCCTATACAGATGGTTTCGATTAACTAGACCACGTAGTTCACGAGGCAGTTTCAGTACAGGCTTCTTCATTCCATATATGGACTCTCAACAAGTATATTTTTCTTCTCATTGCACTAGTGGTCTCAAAAATTATGGGTGTCATTGACAAATAAACTACGTTTATTTTAAATAGGGAACATTCTTCAAGTGAGTCACAAGATCAGTGTTGCTATTGTTGTTCCAGAGTTACTTGAAGTTACTTGATTGAAAAGAAAAGATCGAGAAGATCGCATAACCGCCCGGGAGGTACCGGGACGCTGATCAGCTCCCACCTTCAGTACTGCACCCTACTGATGATGCCTGTGGTGGGCATAGGTAGGGACGCAGTGGTCGGGCGGTATCTTTAGACGGATTGGATGTTGTGTCACGGGGTTACGTTTGCTAGAAGGGTGGGTAAAAAGCACCACAAACATACAAGGTTCGTCTGTATCTACGATGAAGCAAAATTTCAGAGTTGATTTGAACCAACTCATTTGATCGCCTGAAGCAGAGCAAGAATATGTAAACTAGCTAAGCACAAAGAACAATTTTTTATATTAAACGTCATTATTGTATTATTTTCTGCACTCAATTTATTTTAATCAGTTATTTTGAATAATAAAATTGATTCCAACCCCCTAAAATTCCTTTATTAAACGTAAATTCAAAGGATTTGATACAGCACGCCACATAATAAAAACTATTTTTAACATAATTCCTACAGCTTCGTAAACCAGAAACAGGAATATCTTTAAACAGGTAGTCCATGTTGCCTCATCATTGGTATTCATGGCATTGAAGTGTTCCAAAAGTAAACATCGTTACCAGCAGTACGTAGAGGTGAGGCATATCAAGTTCCTTAAACTTGCTCCATTCTAATTCCAAATTAGAACATAACTATAACTCTTATGCTGTACTTCTCAAGCAAGTTGTAAGAAGTCAGAAGTACCTACGCTTCTTCAGGATTCTGAACCGGATTTGGGCATCACAACGTCTTATTAAACCTAATTTAAAACCAGAGACGATGTCTGAGGAGGTAGATCTCCTGCTGTCCCAAGCAACATAATAATATTTGGAGTTAAATGCACAGAATACGGTGCATCATTAACGGTACTGGAGCCAAACATCTCATTTATCACATACCAAATTTTTCCCGTAAGTCGTGGAACTCAAACTGAGTCACATAGATCCTTTAGAGCTTAAAGTTGATCGGCATTCAACTTTAGACTTGGAATAAATCGATAACATAATGAATCTTGTAATGGGAGGCTTCTAGTCTGCCTGAAAGGTGACACCCCTTGGCTCATTTGCCAATTCTTCTGTGAATACTGTACTGATTCTCTGAATGTCATAAACCGTAATTGGACTGCTATGAAGAACTGTACTTACAGCTGCGAAGTGAAGTACTATTCTGCGTTTTTCATTAACACATTTTCCTCTCCTATATTCCAACATGTTATATTTGTGAGCTCTTGCACAAGTAGTCCTGATTTTTTAATGGTTTCTCAGGAAAATCTCATGCCAGGGGAGGAAATTCTTCGCTCTTAACGTAGAAAGTTACGTTTTGCGTTGCCATTTTAACATTGTATCATACTATAAGTATTTAAAAAACTCATTAATATCAAGAAGAGTCACCCAAGAAATACGCGAACTTAAAAATAGCACGAAAATAGCCTTCCTCGTAAACCGTAACTTAAAGTTGAAGTATTCTTTTTCAGTCCTATAATTCATACGCATCCCTCAAACAAGGAAGCTATAAATAACTTTTAAAATAAGAGGTGGAATCAGGACTGAAAAATTCACTGTCATAGCCGCGATAAGCGGAAGATTCCTGGTTCAAATCCCGCCTATGACATTGAATTTTTCAGTCCTGATACCACCTCTTAAACATTGCCCACTCACAGCTTGTGTGTTTAAAAACACCAGCATTAAGTTTGTTGGCATGAATAAATAATAACTTTTAAAATAACTTATTTCAAAGATTGCTGTTTATAATGTTTATATTGATAAACCTCAAACAAACGAGTAAACTGTCAAGCAAGACTAGACAACCGTAGAACCTGAATAGGCATACAGATAATCATTTATGCAGAATATCATCTTACTAAATTTAATTCTGAAATAACAAAACCTTTTATATGATGATAGCTTATACAAAAACTGTATGTGAACTGTAACTCAAATAGGTATAATTAGTGACGTTCTAGAGGCTGTCGTACAATAATCGCTTTTACGTTACACGCTACTATAATATGAAGGTATAAATTTGTCGCTTATATTCCTTTACACGCTTTTTATTGTGTTAATTCAAAAACTGTTACTAAAACAACTATTTTTACTTTCTATACCATTTACATGGTAGATAGAGAAGGTATTGCACTACACCCAAAAAATTCTATGTAGAGATTTTATCGGAAATACACCTTTGAAGTCCTCTGAATCCAAAAAAGCGCACGCCTGTGTGTGATCATTAAGGTTCGAACCTTTATACTACTATCGTCTATATGTAATGTGATCGCAAGTTACTAACAAGGGCAGAGCGTGACGTCATTGTGCGGGTGCAGTGCCAGCACAAAACACACTGGCTACAGTGCATCGTGTCTCTCGAATGTGTTCATTAGTTCCAACAGTAAAATACCTGCAGCACGAAAATCGAAATATTCAAGGATTGCTGAACTTGTACAAGAACTTGGGAATTAATATTTTACTGTAAATGGTGACAACGTTGAATGTATGTTATGCGAAAGCTTTATCCATAACTGTACCTAATATCCTCTATGTTAAGATCACGTGACAGACTGACCCCTCCCATTGCCTATTATCCAAACCCCGCAACGTTTTGTTTCCTGTATGAAGGTTCGGATCCTATAACTCAAAAAAAAAAAAAAAAAAAAAAAAAAAAAAAAAAGAAAAGAAAAAAGAAAGAAAAAAAAGGTCGATTAAATACCAAACTTGGTGTTTAAATTTAGCATCTTCCAAGGGTACAACACGAATGGAAGTAATTGAAGACTGCTTTTAAAAACTGAACTTCTCTCTATACAGTGATGTATGGCATTATTTTAAAACTTTCAGGTGTTTTTATACTAAAAATCTGAATAACTGTTTATATATAGGTTGTCCAAATTATCACTGAAAACTAAGTTTGTGATTCTGGCATAAAGAAAATGGTCTTGAAATGTACCGCGTTATATTATACTAGGCCATCTCATACTGAGTGATCAGCATAGAGCAGAACAGGTTTTGGACTGTCAGATGGCCAGCAGTATTGCTTGCTATGTGCGCTGAACAGGTGACAACACGTCGGCAGTAAATATACTACGGGTTATCAGTAAGTTATTTCTAACAAAGAAAAAAAAAAGTAAATACCAAAAATAAGAGAACTCACATCATATCGAGTTCAGAGACGTTTGAAGTGCCTCCCATTGTTATTTAAGCACTTTTGACACTGCTTAGGAAATTGGCTTTTTTGTTTTAACCCACTCCAGAGATAAAAATTGCGGGGGTTAAATCGGAGGTATGAACCATAAATGAATACTTTTTGAGGAACAGAATACCGATACGGGAAAAGAGCCATTTCAGTTAATATGCATTGTATTGAGTCAACTAAAACACACGCGCCGCCTTTGTGAGAGTTCAATTCACACTGAAGCCTGACACTTTATAGATGGCCGGCTGAGAGCCATGAAGTCTGTTCTGCTCTATGTTGATCACCCAGTACCATGATCTGTAAAAAACGGTAACCAACTAGTATTATTTGATAAGATTGAAATGAAAATATTATTGCGTGATACATTGGCTTGACTTTCTGTACATAGTCATATACAATAGCCTATTCTTCTATTTAATTCATGATTATGGACAAAAATGTTTACAGAAATGTTTAAAAACTGGGTATCTATATGTTGACTCGAAATTCATGGACACATGAAACGAATGATAACTCAATCCCTCTTCAGAAAAGCATCTTGTACCTGAAAATTCAAAATAATAACAACGAATATCTCGGAAATGCTTAACACAAAACGAAGAACGGATTTATTGTAGATGCATTTTATGTTTTAACAAGGCCTACAGTTTTTCTTTCCAAATTGTACGAAAGCACACGATTCATTTAAAAAGTAGAGAACTTCACAGACGTTTTAAATATATAAATTTCATTTTCTATACTGATATCCTAAACATTTGGCATTTTAATGCAAATAGTAACATTCCTGATAAAATATAATATAAAGGGTACTAAAGCGTAGTGAATTTACTTAAATTTAGTTGCCGTATGTTAGGAGATGCTAGACCTAATCCCATTTTCCACGTTTTGTGTGCACGGCATATGCGCACGCGTACTTTTCCTGAAATACCTTTGTTTATTCAACAACCTCAAAACATGTATTTCAAGTGGAGTATTTCTCATGTTTAATGTGGGTATGTGGTAGAGAAAGAAAAACAAAGGAAAAACGAAAAGAAATACATTGGACGCAAGTTGAAGCCCATGAGAAAACAAAGATTTTTTGGGTTTTAGCAAACTAAAACAGCCAAGCAACTGCATGGGATATGTTTCTTTATTTTCGTATTCAAAATACATATATTCAACTCCGCTAATGTAATTATCTCAGACTATGTTGGAATTTACACCTCGGACCCATCAGTTTTGTTACGAACACATACATAATAGGTATGAGTTGGCTTCTATGTCACTTCTTACCTCAGACATCAGAATTCTAGAGGACAGGTACTGTTATTCCTGAGTCGTCCACTTCTTAAATCCATTAAGACTTATTTTCTAGCCCGGTTTCTTTGTAGCTGCTTTCTACTGTCCTCATTTCTTACATGTCCTAAGGGCATCTGTCTTTTGTATATCCCGACAGTTTTCTCTCATTAATGGAAGTCTTTGTTGGGGCTTTTGAGAAAATCGAATTTAATCACTCAGCCAATAAATTCTTCGCTACTTCTTAGATTTCTGCTCTGATATAGGTTGGTCTTGTATAAAAGCGACTTCTCAACCAATCATAACTATGATTTGCTGATATATCGTATTAATACATTTGTTACGTCTCTGGAAATAATGAAGTACCTTATAATTTTCTTCGACTTTCTTTGCTGTGATTTTATATGGTATCTCTCTAAGTTTGGAACAAGTGAGAGCGTAGCTCTTGAGAAACCTTGTATTCAATTTTATTACATTCATATGTTAGTTTCTCTTTCTTTTGAAGCAGGCATGCTTTTGGTATTAACTGACTAGGTTTTACCTCTGACGATGAATAAAAAAAATGTTTAAATGAGGAGTATAAATGGTATTAGTGAGAAACCTTTAAAATATCAATGAGAAATGATAATCCCTATCCCCACTGTCCCCAGAATCAAACACTTTAAACTACTCATTAAAATTGTCTGAAATTGTTAAGGTAGAACACAATTAACTTGCCAGACTTCTACTCATGGCATTTTTTAATATCCCGTTGGAAGACGGACATTTTTTAAATCCAGAGATTGTCCATAACTCTAATTTCAAAATGTCAATTTTCAGAGTTAACCTATGTATTTCGTTATATAAAACTATGCATTTTTGTGTGTTTGTGCTCTACGGGCTCCTAAACCGCTTGACCGTTCACTTCAAAATTTGATATTTACGGGAAACCGGGGCAGGTTGATGATATTAATAGTTAATCATTTTTAATTAATTCAATGTTTTAAATAATTTCTTTTTCTTTGCATGTATTATTAAAACAGCGTCTTTTGTATTGTACCTAGTTGGATACATTTATATTTTAATATGATCAAATTATTTTTGCATTTTTAAAAAGGTATGCAAAAGTGTCATCTTGCCCCCGTAACGGCGTAAGATGACTTTGATCTTGGGGAAGATGACAATTGTAACAAAATTTCAATATATGTTTATTCTTAGAAAGTATAGCACATTGTGTAATACATTTTTAATATCTTAGTTGAATAGTAGGTAATTAACTGGCTATTTTATTGAGTCTTGTAGTTCATAGTAAACCAATATATCAAAATGAGTGGTTTTCATTAAAAAGTCACAAACAAATATTCCTCCTTCATAATTTGAGCAGTTCTCGTGCCACCATGTGTGACATTTGCCATACTGTATCTAGTCTCTTATGTAGGATCAGCATACATCTCGTCACAAGCAGGACACCGCACTATACTTTCTTTGGAAGTTTGAGCTGATGACAGTTTGGGCTTCTTACTTACAGGAATCAAACTTCTGTTTCTTCTTTTCCCGTTTTTGTTGCTTTAAATGTTCTTGTGCCTCCTTCTGCGATTCTTTCTGAACCAACATTTGTTTTATAGGTGAGCTCGTTAACACGTTTGCACATGGCCTTTGACTCTTCAATTTTTTCTCTGATGCTCACTCTTTAGGCAATGGTTTAAAATCAAAAATACTTTGGCACAGTTTCGCCTTAATGGGAGCAGCATGAAAATTACTACTCAAAATGAAAAACTGCACTAAAAAAAAAATAAATAAATAAAACACTACAAAGCCTTTGGGGCAAGATGACGAGGCCGTTAACTTATCCCAGTCGACTTGCCCCGATAGGGAACGTTAGATGTGTTTGATTATTCTGGTAAGATACATAAGAATTGAATATAAATAAGTAGTAATAGTAAAAAGCATGCCATTTTAGGTAGTCGTGCATAACAAAAAATAACCAAATATCTTACCTGTTAGACAGTTGCAAATACTTAAATTTATGTACTTAGCTCATCATACAAAAATTAGAAAGAAAAGGTCAATGAAGCATCTGAAAAGTTATCAAATTTATGCGTTGCTTATGTTACGCTGCACATTAACATTCTGTTCTTTCATTAAGAGCAGTATGTGCCATTATAGGCAGATTTAAAATATGTCACACTCGAGTAATACATTTGCTGTGAAAACAAATATTGCTACTACTGTGCCAATTTTTGGTCATGTCCTTCTTGAACTGAGCAAAATGTCTATTCGGATGACAAATACTTATTAATGCAAAAACTACTGAGACTGATAGGACAGTGTATTTGTCAGATATTAGAATTCATCTATATCAAGCCGAGAGTTAAAAATTCCCAGATGCAGCAGGAGAGGACAATGTAGCTAAGCGGAAAATATTCTTGCTTCCGATCATCTTAACAAACCTCAATTCAGCGTGTCCGTGACACATCAATGACAAACGCTAATTAGCAGCATTTATTTTAGATGTTTCAGGTTGTTACAGCCGATTGAACACAAGCCATCGTAACGGAATACTTCCCATTCAGCATACCCTTGCAGTAACTAGCCTCTAATTGCATACAAAAATGGCACTCACAGATCCATTGTGGGACTACATAAGATCTCTTTTTTGCTATCACAGTTACATCGTTCGATACGGACCAATCCAGCAGTAGGTGACCTGAATTTAACAGGCATGATATGTTTTTGTTATTAATGTGAGCATATGGTAACTAATGGCTTTTAAACTCTCCAAAATATCAGTTATACAATATAATCCCACCAGAATTCATCATCTAGCTGCACTTTGTTTACTATCTCCTGTTTCCTATTATCAAGTTTCTGTAAAGCAATATTTACCTTTTTTTTTCCGGTAGATGATTCTCTTACTAAGCTATCAAATGGTTTTTCTCTAAATACAGAAACATAGTATATAACCTTCCAAGTGTTTTTATATTAAAATATTATACACAGTACTACCTTTTCTAAAAGCTATGTGATACGTTGAAACTAGTCGTACTAAATAATAATCTAAGATCTTATATCAGAGTGCATTTCGTATATTTTATTTACCTTTATAGGTTTTGTTAAAGCTATTTTCCGACTATTCCGATATGTTTATTATGTTTAACTTCATTAGTCTAGTTAAACGTGGTAGTTTTTTTGTTGTCCACTACAAACTTTCTGATTGTCCAACATAAAGATGAACAAATAATCCATCGCAAACCCATGCTATGTTTATTTTTAAAATCCCTAGTTTTATTTATAACTTTCTCATAAATAAGTGGCCTGTGGGACAGTTATTGTTCTGACTGCCAATCACAAGACTTGTGGCCCGTTAGAGCCTCCTCCTAAGTTTACTTGCCCAACGTTGGCGACAGTTAACTGTTTTAATAATTAATTGCCGATAATGCCATTGATGGGTCGTCACATCTTTATTGATGATCACATGTCCTATGCTGGACGCGTTTTTGTCAACTCCAATGAACATCCTTCTTCTCGTCTGTGATATCGTCGGCTGGCTGATTTCTGTTACTTTTGGATAAGGAACTTTGGTAAAAAATGAACTCAACATACATTCTGGTAAGATTGTGAATCACGATGATTCAAACATACCTTAATTGAGTTCATAATCTCCACCACGTTAACACTATTTTCAAGTTATTTAAGCTTGCCACGTTTCGCTGTAAAATATCAGATTCAAGTATTTCATTACTATTCATCTCATTGTTTCACGTACCAATTAGTTTGTCTAGTGGAGAATTTCTACCCAACGATATGTTTATCGCTTTGAAACTTACTTTGCCTTCATTCTGATAATTTGCGTAGTTTTCAAAGAATTTCCTTTAACACTCAACAGAATATACATTATTACATTTCCTGAAATTGAAAACATTCTACGTGCGGCAAGTAGCTTCGCAAGCCCATTGAACGGCTTTCTAGTCGTTATTGATGTTACGAGTAATTAATCTGAGAAAACTGATCTGGGGTAATCTATGCGGCTACTTATACAGTGAACGTCAAAATGTTGACCTCATACTAGCTATCTATTATTAGTAATTGTACATTGCACACCCGTGGAGAAGAAAAAACTGAGTCATCTCTGGAACGTTAAATTCGTCTATGTCCTACACGGCACAACGATGCAGTTGTTAGAAGTTCCAAATCTTAATATTACTAACCCATGTGATCAATCAAGGCATTGTAACATGCAGGACTTAGACTAATTTGGCGTTCCAGACTACTCTCTTCTCTCTCATTCGCGGGCGTACAATCTCGCGCCGCTAGAAGCGTATTTAATTTAATTTCAATTATGAATCTTATTGGCTATTTTCTTTTTATTATATGAAGATTGTTTAATTTTTCTTCGGATATCTCGACTACATAATTGCCGTTTCCCTTCTCAACCTATTATGGCTACAGAGGTGAAACAGTATAGTAGACGAATAGCAGTTTACCCCAACGTATGTAATAATAGTGTAGTTACCACAAGCCTAATGTATAACTGGTCCTTTCGCTTCAATGTTACTATTCCTCAGCCCCCTCTGATACTCATCGTCAGCGTTTTAGCATTTGGTTACAGTGTCGAAAACATAAATATGTTTACACTCACTATTAAATTTTCTGTTACATTTAACTATTATTTCCAATTATTTTCACAGCTGGGACGATATTGCTACCTCATCTATCTAGCTCATTCGTGTAATAATATTTGTAATGTTTGCTGTTCATCTTACCTACAATTATTCATGTCTTTATTACAAACAGACGTATAAAATAAGCGATACATACTCCTGGTTCCACAGAAGCTAATTTTCTGTGACGTCTTATGCACCATATAATAATTACTATCTGATATTTTCATTTCAATTCCTCGGCCTTCCTGTCTTTCCCATGTCATATTTTTATAAAACTAGTTCTCAAGGCCGAAGGGGTATAATCAGACTGAAAATAACTGAGATTTGAACCAATGATATTCGGCATCTACCCATCTGAGTTACCATGGCAGCCTACCAGTACATTAAACTCTCCAGTTGAACGCATTCCTGTAAAACCGTAAGACTTCGCAAACTCATTTAGAGATAACATATCCAATGGCAACTTAGAATATCAGTAGTGGAGTTCATATAGTACTGCCGAAATAAGAAAGTCACTAGAAGTACACAAACGCTCGTAGTGGCTGTAAGCACGTGACCAGAGAACACTGATAAGTTCCTCACCGAAATTCTCTGAGGAAGAAACCCAAACAGATCCAGTTTCTAATGTTACTGTTGTCTTTTACATTAACGGTGTTGAAGTTACGTGGCTTTCCTCGGCCGGATTTATTATAGTTAAGTCCTAATAGGTCAATCAATGAATCATTCAATCTGATTCGACCTTGTACTGCAGCAGCCTATACACAACATACATGGAAACACAATTATCATACTTCTAAACGTCGTTTTGGGGAAAATAAAGGATTTTATGTACTGAAATTGGGAGATTTTCATACAAATATTTATTTGATATACTTAAACTGTCTTTCACTCAAGTAAAAAATTGTATCTTTATCATACACATACGCAAACACATTTTAAAAAGGATTTTACCCAGTGGAACAAACACATATTTGCGGTGCGGCGCAAGAGGTACTAGATTCGACTCTCGGTTGGAGAGGAGGAATCTTTGTTTAATCGGAGACTGTATCTCGCTCCGCTGAGTTTGGAAGTACCATGGAATATGTGAAAATTAGTAAATTGCCAAGGCATTAGTAGCATCATCAGCTGTCTCTAAACCCAAAGGGGGCTATACAAATGAAACAATAAAACAAGTGGCAGAGAAAGTGATAACAGCAATCCATTTTACCAGGTGGTGGCCGGAAACAAAAGATGTGAATATGAATGAATGAAACGGATATACAATTGAATACTCTTTCAATACAAGCATAATAATATAAGCGTGCAAATTGATATTTGCAAGTCCGATTGCTGGAGGGAGTTGGAAATCCAAATGCATATAACACGGGCTTTAACCCACCCCTTTTTTTAAACTAAAAGCAAACAGCAAACCAGAATCGGGACTGTTTGATTTACTTATTTATTGAAGGTGTACATCGACCTTCGGCACTTTAAAAGTACTTTTTACTATAACATAGTATAATTAACACGTAAACTATATTCTTTAACACAACATAAAGGGTATATTTTGTAAAATTTGGAAGAAAGCGTCGCAATTTCAGTCGCAATTAATATTTTAAAAATTATTCTCAGCATTTAACTTTAATGTGTAGTTATGTTTTATTGTAAAGACAATGCCTGCTTCTACCGAGATGCCAGAATCATTAAAATATACAATGCAAAATATTTATGCGACAGATACATATATTTTTGCTCCATTCTAAATCAAGAGAAAAACTGTTACTTCGTATTGAAGTGTAACTTATGAACACGTAATTCTGAATGTATGCGCGCGTCAGTTTGTATTTTTAATGGACTGAACAATATCTTAGACATTGGATCAGAGAGGTTATCCTGGATTGGGTGATCAGCCCAAAACGTGGCTGGCAAGGTGCAGAGTGGGCTGTTCTTGTGATAAAGAATGGTCTATCGGAACCAGTTCCAATGCTCTCTGCAAGATCAATGTCCTCACAGTACCTAGGTCAGCAGGTCACGCACTCAGGATGAAGCAAAAGGGATAGTCTATTCAACAGAAAGAGGAAAGAAAAACATGAAATGCTGATGAAGTGGATGAAAAAAAACACGATTAAGTAGCAGTTGGTGGAATGAATGACGGGGGAAACCGGAAATCCCGTAAAATTGCCCTTCCAGATGACGTACCGTTTTGTCCATCATAAATAACACACAGACCGGTCGCCTTGGCGAGAGGTAAACAGTCTTAACTACTCTGCCACATCTCTATACAACAGGTAAACGAGAGAGTTTATTAGTTTGTCCACCAGACACATCCACAAGACATGTCTTTTAACCTGGTTGTATTTTATAGTTTTGAATTTCAATCGCAATATGTCTTAAATGACTAAAAGAGGTAGTGAAACACACTGGAGAAGATAATTAAGAAGGTAAGCTATGACTTCTCATTAAGAGTGTGCTAAGATAAGTTATCTTTGTTTATTTCTACTGCTAAGAGCTAAACAAAGCAGACTTGTGACAAACGAAATGGCATTCTTATTTATCCTTAAGATCTGGTTAGCAGAGCGATAATAAATTTTAAGTTCATTATTAGTGCTAAATCATATTACCACAAGGCTCTGAAGTAGTAACTGCAAATGCAACTAAAATGAGCAGAGGTGCTTTTGTTAAGTATTATTTGCAGTAATAACAATAAGAACAAAAAAATGTTCGTATTTATCATTCGTCAGCATTCCGGATACAAATTTACATATCCAAAAGTTACAGATGCTCCAAATAAGGTGCTCATGATGGCTTTTGATTGAATACTACTCTGTGTATGTCAACGTTGTAATCGTAACGTAGGCAATATAAGCATAGCTCAGGAATACCGATATGTTCACACAAAAAAATCTTTTTCACATTTAATATATAGAGCTTGAATAACTGACCTGACTTCTTTAGTATAGGTATAAGACATTTTAATGCAGTAGTCAAAGTACTGCATACATTTTTCCGGTAAGAAAGAGAAACAAATGTGAAAGTGTGCTAAGATGTGTATGATCATGATAAATGTTGCACGCTGAATCTCTAATTTAGTGCTGGCAACACTTTGTTTGCCAAAATACATTTTAGGTTGCCGGGGCATACGAATATCAGAGATATAGATGTAATAGCACCACCTATGTTAATGCATTATTATATAGCGTCATTAAAATATATGGTGAAGCATTCTCGGTTTCTCTCCACTGGGGAAAATGGTGCAGGTAAAAGCAATAAAATCCTCACCTCTCAGACAGGCAGCCTAATTCTTATTGTTTCATTTACTGTTTTCCTAGCACGTATTGCACACCACACTCCAATTTTTAAATCATAGTGAGGTGTTTCGACCACCCCCTATGGCAGTGGTAGTGCCCTTGCCTCTTGTGTTTGATCCCCGGCACCGGCATGGGATTTTTCCGCGATGGGAGATCTGGCCCGAGGTACACTCAGCCTGAAGGACCAAGGGCCAATTGAGGGACTACTTGGTTAAGAAGTAGCAACCCATAGTCCAGAAGACCGAATAATCGGCCGGGAAGTCTAGAGGCACTGACCACGTCCCACTCTCCAGTACTGCGTGGGCAGGGGTGGGAGACGCAGCGGCTGAGCGGTAGGTCTTCACCCGCTAGGGTTTAGTTTAGTGGGGTGTTTCACGCAATAGCACAAGCCAAATTTTGACTGTGTTCACATTCATTTGTTGAACTAGCTTGTTCAACGATTTTCGAGGCGATCGGTCTAACCTGACTCCGATTTTATCTGCTTCATTTTCTGTTAAAACTGATCTAGAATATTAGGATTTGACAAATACCGAACTCGAAACTTCAAGTTTATTAATAATTGTCTGAAATGTCTCACTATAACCTGAAAATTGGAGTTTGATGTACAGTTAGAGCTAGAAAAATAAAGAGACTTATTTTGTTTAATAAAAAGATATGCGATGGCCGTCTGCTGAAGGGAGAAACATTTTAGTTCGCGTCTGCCTATTTCCCCGGTGACTCGATATTCTCGCGCAGTGAGAAACCCGGAAACGTCATGTCACCGTAATTTGGTTGGCTTATTCTGGTCTAAACGATTACCCATTACAACTAGTCTATCATTCAGGTTTTTATATAGGTTCCTTTATTTTATAAAGGGTCTCTCAGAAAAGTTCCTACATTTAAAAGAAAAAAGCACGCAATTAAACCATTCTGCTTATAAGCACCTCTTCATATAGCTTGTCTACAGTCCTGAATGGAAAGGTGAACGAAAAACGGAGAGAGTTACCGACATGAGATAAAACTTGTACATCATCAAGTCTCAGGAAACAAGAGGCAGAGTGCAGAACGGTTTGGCCACGGCCAGTTACCTCAAGTGTAAGTGACCAGGACATTTAATCCGATAAAATCACAGCCATTGGCTACACCAATCACTGTCACTGTGGCATTGGCAAAAAATAATAGACGGATGATCTAAGAAAGAATTTTGACAGCGTTTGATGAATGAAGGCAAAAGTCAAAGGAGAAAAAACTAGCACAGCAGCCAGCAAAAATGTGGGATGAATTTTCCTGCTACATCAGCTCCCGTCTTTGTTCATTAAAGAGCGTTAATGCAGGTCGTCTTCTCCAATGTTATTATGTCTCACATGCAGAGAATTTGGAGTAAACATTTAACACGTTTTATTTGAATTGCAGGTACAGAAGTAAAGGTGTAATACATAAGAGCTATTTCGGCTATATATATAAATTCTTGTGTAATTTAAATCTAGGGAAGACAGCATTTATGAAGCTGGTCCTACAACGGTTGGAAAGAAGTGCGTATTATTATAAAGTGCGCATTATTATAAAGTACACCTTTATGTGAATATGTTCTACTTTAAACCTGGTTAATCCCTTGAGCTCCTCTATTTCAATAATATTTTTTTTTAAAACCTAACAATATGTGCATAATATTCTACCACTAGTCCCGCGGCATACGTATTCTGAAATTTCACATTGGTTTTTTAATCTGCGAGTCATTACAAAAATACTTGTCTACGAATAGTGATTAAATTGGGTGTAGCCTTTGACTTTTTAACTATTGAGGATCCAAATATCATATCAGCATAATCAAGACTTAAATAATAAAGTAATTAAATTCCAGAACAGTTGCGGAATATTAGTAAGAACATAAAGAAGAAACAAAAGAAAAGAAACAAGCTTAACATTTTACAAAACAGTGGCGATGTGAAACATGGACGATGTAGAAAAAAGAATGGGATAAAATAAATGCTGCAGAAATGAGATACATTAGAGCCCTAAAAGGATGTACAATAATGAACAGAATAAAAAATAAAGAAATAAGAATAGAACTAGGTATTTGTCCAATAAATGATAAAATAAGATATATAGAGAAAGCTGGAGAAATCATTTACAAAGGATGGACAATACCCGATATCCAAAAATGGCATACAATTACCAACCATATGGGAAGAGAGATTTTGGAAGACCGATGAGAAGGTGGAGAGAGATTTGAGGCCGGAACGGGATAAGTCTCCTAATCCATGAAGTGTTGATCTTGTACATTGACTTATGAATTAGCAATTTAAACAAAATCTATGTTTATGAAATATAATTACATATTACATAAATTACATTACATGTAATTACATCATACATGTCAAAATTTCAGAACTTTGCTAACTACTTTTTCATTACACACTCCGTTGAAATAATACCTCCTTCTTTTAAAATAACCTCCATGAAAGACTATCTAGCTTTTGTCAGCTTTCTGTAAAATGTTCCTAGAATGGATGAATATGTTTGAACGACATTTCAACGTAGGAAGTCTCTGGATTCATAATGAATACGGCACTTTGAACATGGAGGTCGCGATTAACACAGTTTTTTGGATTGTCTCTAAGTTCCCATATAGCCTGCATTTCGTTTGGTAGCTATAAACAGGACTAAACTACTCCATAGCAGTGGAAATTTTATCCCTACTAATTGGACACAGTAGTTGTAACTTGATTTGATCATTTATGAACGAGGAATTCTTCCGATTGCTTGCTGTGCATAGTACAAGAACTAGAATATTCCGTTGCTTCTTCTATAGAAAACAGGAACATGTAAATGAGGGAGGTGGCTCCTCGGTATTTTCGTGTCTTCCGTAGGTCGGTAGCGAATTCTAGGGTGGTTACTCTCCTACCACACAAATTTCCTTTCATCATTTCCAGCTTCAGTCATCTGTTTGTAGGACTGGTACGCTGCTGCAGGGCGCGTCAACGATTTGTGCCAATTTGTTCCATGGCATTTGACTGGTCGGCTAGGCCGCCTTCGGGACCTTGAGGTTGAAGATGGCTAAGGAAGAATCGCCAGCGTTAGGTTTGGACTCATTTTAGTGTAATTGTTAGGGACCCCGACCTTGCATTATCTTCCGGACTGGTTGCCCTTCGGGGCTGCACTTTACCCCTTTCTTCCAAGCATGAAAACCTAGGCCTACGTGCGATGCTGTGCTTCAAACTCCTCCGTCGGACTACTCCGTAAACAAGTGGTCACCATGTGCTTGAGAAGTGATACAGGATATGGCTAGATATTATTTTGGTGTTCACGTCGACTAAAGAAACAGAATGGGCTCAAGAAGGGAGGTTATTTATAGAGGCAATTTCTACAGTAAACAAATCTTAGAGAAAAGAAGTGAACACAACCTAAAAACATGTGTACTATATTTAGACTGTACAAAGTTGATCGCATAAAATTGGGGTAAACATTAGAGAAGTACGAAATACCTTTAAATTTGCTAAATTCTATTAAGGCATTATATAGCAAACCTAAAGAAAGAAATGGAAAGAGCGAAGGAAATTCCAAACGCCAATACAGAGCTGAGGCAAGCGTACCGACTATCTCTCACTCTTCCATACTTTTTTGGTGTATATACCAACAGAGTAATTGAAGAGTGGAGAAGTACCAGTAGTCTTAAAGGACTCAGAATAAACGGAATCAAAATAGGTACCATTTTGTTTGCAGACCACCAGATATCGCTGGCGGAAAATGAAGAAGAGCTACAAAGAGCAACCGTAAAACTGAATGAAATAATAAAAACATATAATGTGCAAATTTCAAGTGAAAAAACTAAAGTGATGGCTGTCTGGGGAATAAAGCAATTTAGGGTGAATATAGTTAGAGAGGGAAAATCAATAGAGTGACAACATTCACATACCTAGGAAGCAAAATATCAGTGTTTGAAAAGAATGTGGAAATTGAATCGATGGTTTCATAAGAAGACATTTTAGCAAGAACATGAGGAAGGAAATAAAACTAAGAATCTACAGGAAAATATCAAAACCGGCATTGAAATATGGACGTGAAACATGGGTAATAAGTAATCATGAAAAATCAAGGCTGGAGGCTGCGCACATGAGATTTGTAAGAGCAGTATTAGCTGTAACAAGAGCAGATCGACTAAGAAATGAAGACATAAGAGAACGGCTGGGAGAACTGTACATAATAGAGGAAATACAGCAATATCAGCGACGTTGGAGAGATCATGTGCACAGAGGGGAACATTCAAGATTTCCTAGGCAAGCATTACAGTACAAACCTCACGGACGAAGAGATATAGGCCGACAACAAATAACGTGGATAGAACAATTCCAGTTAGCCTCGTAACAGGTCCTAGTGTCTACTACTTGTTATAGAAGAACAAGAAGATGAATAAGAAGCAAAAGAAGAAGAAGACGTACACTAAATTGCTCAAGGACATAGCATGTTTCGCCACTACTGTTTCTAACTACTTTTTTATTACTCGAACAAGCCGAGTCTAACCTCAAAAGAATCTGACCTCACACGATGATGCATATACAACGTTGATAAAACATTTACTGGAGCTTAATTAAGTAACTATAACGATGCCATTTTCATCAGCGGCACGGAACTCCGTCCAGTTCATCCTACTCCACATGGCGGGGTAATACACATTCTTCGCAAGAAGTGGCATTGTACGAGTAGTAAACGTAAAAGTTTCGTTAATCCCCGAAGTGTTCAGTACAAAATGAGTAGCTTATGTAACCTCGCACCACCATTAGCTCTTAAAATTATTCGGCAATCTTCACAAAAGTATGTTAACTATGTATCCAGTTTTATCGAGTTCTTATTTTTCCAACTTTGGTCACGTTCGTTGTACAGGTTCTCTTACTTCTTAGTTACCTGTAACCTAATAACTCGACGATATTCGCAAAGTTCCATATAATCAAGTAGAGTAGATGATCTAGAACTTGAAGTGAACATTTTAGCTGCTGCCAGGGGAGAGGAGACCATATACTGCCTTTTCTCCAGAGTCTGTACTTACATCCTGGATTAAAGAAAGTCCGCACACTTTCACCAGCTTAAAAACGGTAGCCATTTCGTGACCACAAGAAAATAACTTAATACCTCGTGACCCAACTCGGCAAAACTTTGTTACACGTAAAATGTGGAACGTAATTACAGACAGACCGCTTTGCGAGAGAAACTCTTCATTAACCGCATAGTACATTAACACTATTCCAGTGCAGGTATGTCTGTACTTCCTTTCATTGGCTAATTATTGTTTATATGACTTCACCTTCCGAGAAAATGCATATTTAATCCTTAATTTTTTAAATATGTCTATAAACCGTTTCAACCATGACGGAAGAATCAGAATGAAAATTTCAATTCCATAGCCGAGATATGAACCACGGATCTTCTTCTTTCGTGTCATCACTCTACACTGAGCTACAATGGCAATATGCCGGGTATGCCACTAAATTCTCAACTCCCTTGCATTTTTCCCGTAAATCACGTGGTGTTCTCGGTTGGGGAATTTAAATGTCGTACCGTAGCCACAGTAATTCAGTTCGAACAATGGCACAGAAAACTGAAGATCCGTGGTTCAAAGGGTCTTAATAAATACATATGCTAGCGTATTCCAATTATTTTTAGTTAACTACATAAAATAAAGATTTATAATTATATATATAGTTGCCATGACTCATCCCCCATCGCTCGTATATACAGTATCTATATCTATAATCCACCAGAGATCATTTAAAAAGTAAAAAGTTAAAAAAAAAGAGAAGGAAATCTAGTGGATTATAAATACAGAACTGTAAGTTAATGGACCAGTGTA
The DNA here is from genome assembly GCA_030765045.1 of Tenodera sinensis. Classification (NCBI taxonomy): domain Eukaryota; kingdom Metazoa; phylum Arthropoda; class Insecta; order Mantodea; family Mantidae; genus Tenodera; species Tenodera sinensis. The sequence continues at coordinate 99,517,628 of CM060963.1, read as the reverse complement.
TTTAAGAAAAGGCTATGGCTATTAATTTTTGAGTCTAATTCTCCCCTTCCTTCCCTTTGCGTACATATGGTTAGTGTGGAAAAACAACTACTATCATGTTTAAATATGTTTCATACTTGTAGTTTAATAATACGGAGATATCATTCTGTGTGTTTGTATGCATATTAAGTGGAAGGAAAGCAAAAGAAGTGGCAACGTGCATCCCAACTCCACACTATCAAATGAAAAGGTGCAGTAAATTGGACAAAGATTGCCTGCGGTGAATTTAGCAGTAGTCAATCCAGATTCAAAACATATGTTTAGAAATGTTGACACAGCACATTCTTATATAAGTATTTAACCTAAATTTACATATTTTTACATCTATTTTATAAAATGTTGTTACAAATGCTTATTACTTTCTCTACTACATATAGTAAGTAGCGGAAGTATTGTATTCGACCCAAAATTTCCATGTCGAGATTTCACCGGAAATATATGTTTTGAGGCCCCTAAATCCAAAGAAAGAGTTTTAGAAAGACGTCGGTGCACGCGCGCGCGTGTGTGTTTGTGAACAGTGTAACTCAAAAACAAAAAGCCGATTAAAAACCACTTTAAATGGACAATTTTTCGAAAATTTTGATTTTCTAAAAAATGGTTCCAACGATTTTAATTAAAATTCCATATGTTTAGAATATTTTTATGGCAAATGAAATATACATTTTGAATTTTCTGGCTATAGCCTATATAGTCCTGTTTACTCTCGATAACTTACTATACAAAAAATACAGAGCTCATTATTATTATTATTATTATTATTATTATTATTATTATTATTATTATTATTATTATTATTATTATTATTATTATTATTATTATTATTATTATTATTATTATTATTATTATTATTATTATTATTATTATTATTATTATTATTATTATTATTATTATTATTATTATTATTATTATTATTATTATTATTATTATTATTATTATTATTATTATTATTAATATTATTATTATTATTATTATTATTATTATTATTATTATTATTATTATTATTATTATTATTATTATTATTATTATTATTATTATTATTATTATTATTATTATTATTATTATTATTATTATTACTATTATTACTATTATTATTATTATTATTATTATTATTATTATTATTATTATTATTATTATTATTGCTGTTATTAATTTTATTATTGTAATCTTCTTCTTCTGCTTAGCCTCCCTTTATGTAGGACTTATACCCCCTAGGACTTACAAGCCAGTGCCTAGGTCTGACGCCTGTCGGGAAGCACAGGAACCTATGGACCGGACAGAGTGAAGACCTGGAAGCGGGTGGTCAGCCAAGCATTAGGTATGAAAGTGAGGAAGAGGATGATATGAAATGCAAGCGAAATTGATGATGGGCAAGGTGATAATGGAGCAATTGGTGGAATGAGTGGCGGGGGAAACCGGAGCACCCGGAGAAAACCCGCCCTGACGCCGCTTCGTCCACCATGAATTCCACATGTGTGTACCTGGTATCGAACCCGGGCCGCCTAGGTTGTAGGCGAGCGCGCTAACCGCTCGGCCATGGCGCCACCTTATCGTAATTTATTATTATTATTATTATTATTATTATTATTATTATTATTATTATTATTATTATTATTATTATTATTATTATTATTATTATTATTATTATTATTATTATTATTATTATTATTATTATTATTATTATTATTATTATTATTATTATTATTATTATTATTATTATTATTATTATTATTATTATTATTATTATTATTATTATTATTATTATTATTATTATTATTATTATTATTATTATTATTATTATTATTATTATTATTATTATTATTATTATTATTATTATTATTATTATATGCCGCTGCATCCTCCAGCCACAGCCAAGGCCACGTTAGAGGGCAGAACGGGGGAGGAGCGGGTTAGTGCGCTGACTCACCCCAACCGTAAGGTGACTTGCATGACCGTTTAGGAACGCTATTCTATCAGGAGACAACTCAATTGTCATTACTCCGGATCAGATACACCAGGGGGGAAGAATCTCCATGCCAGTACCGGGAATCAAACCCGCGTCCCCCAGCCAGAAGAGGTGCAGTCCAAACGTAAACATAAGAAACAATTAACAACAGAAAACTGTCAATTATTTTACTACTTTGAATGGGAGAATTTAAAGTGAAAGTAATAGTTCTGGAGAATTACGCTTCTATTTTGTTACTAATATGATGAAGTAAACATTCTTTTTATCAATACAGAAGGGTAAAAAAGGCATAGAGTAAATGCAAAAAAGTAAATCGCGAGAACAACTGAAATGTCCTGTGAAGCGAACAGCTATAATTAACTTGCACAAGCAAAAGCAAGAGGGAGAGACACCCCCCCCCACCAAAAAAAAAAAAAAAAAAAAAAAAAAAAAGAGGAAAACGTATCCTTTGAAAGTTGAAATAATGAGGTTCTCGTTGCATGTACATTCAGAGTAACCCAATACAGAGCTGTCTTCAAAACAAAGAAATTCTTGCTGAGAGAAAAGCGGAAGAAAGAAAGAAATCGAGAGATAGAGAATCGAGTTTGAAAACAATTATTTCTTTGATAGCAACTGTGGAAATTATATTCATCCATTTATCCAAATTCATAAATTAATCAGCTTTCTTCTGTTGACCTATATCACATAAAATCCCCATGGAGGCAGAAAACGCTACATACAAATAAATGGTAAATAATCTCGTTAATTAATTAATGTGCATAATTAATATACCTTCCATATGAAGAATCAAAATTACATATAGAGGTAATAATGTAAACTATTTTTATTTTAAAACAAATACAAAACTGCCAATAACACCGCATCTGAATGGCTGAACGGGTTAATAAGAACAGAACAAAGGCATACAATGAAACAATGTGGAAAGGAAGAAATAATGTTATGATTAGAAAACAACGTTAAACACCAGAGAATGTAATTAAACGAAACAAAGTTCACGACATGTATTGTAAAATAATTTGGAATTATTAAAAGTTATTGAAACTAGTTCACTGAATACATAAAGTTTAATGTACACAAACAACAATTGAACAGAAATAGAAAAACAATGTGTTATAGTATACAAGTTTAGCATCACTATAACCGCAGATTGTTTGCTATTCCTTGAGAATATTGATATTAAAGGCTTTGATTTTGTTGTAGTTTCATAGAAGCGTGCTGAACGCGGGTCGATGATTAAATGTTTAAAGAGAAGCTCCTATACACTCGTATGTGTATGCTGAACATGCCGGGTTCAAATCCGGCCCAGGCCGATGGTTTTTAAGTGTGCTTAAAAACGACAGCTCCATGTCAGTAGATTTACTGGCATGTAAAAGAACTCCTGCGGGATAAAATTCCGGCACACCGGCGACGCTGATGCGATCCTGGCAATTGACAGCGTTGTTAAACAACAAAATAATAATTTAATGACCTTATGGAAGAACACACATAGCTTGAAATACTGAACAGTTCCAACCAACAACAGAGAATATCTTCTAAAACTACAACATATTAATTGAATACATTTTGTGCATTTAAAGAAATTTTTGAGTTTATCTTATGAAGTTTTTGCCATCTTTTATAGTTTTATAGTCATTCAAACTGAACCAGAATAAACGCTTCTTCATATCTTACTGACAGAAAATTCAAGATGTGCATTCCATTCACGTCACTATTTCAAACATATATTTAAATTAAAAAAATAGAGCTATTTATGAGAAAATGAAAAATAACGAAGCGTTTTCCCTATAAAGGTAGTTTAGGGTGAGGAATTTTCTTGAAAATTTTAGTGTTGCATCGTTGGAAGATGCTGAACTTAAATATGCAGTTTTTTATTTGTCCGAGTTCTCTGTTCTTCCTCTCCCTTCTGCCTCTTCCCCTCTGTCTGTCGGTCTGTCTGTCTGTCTGTCTGTCTGTCTGTCTGTCTGTCTGTCTGTCTGTGTGTCTATCTGATCACATACATATACGCACAATCAAATGGACATGTGATATAGAGTTTATGCATTCAATGCAACGCATTCTCTGTCCACAATAGGTAGATGGTACAGAAAGAAAAACTAAACCATAAAATATCTGAATTCTTTATAAAGTTTGTAAGCCTAATAAATACCTCAAGAGATGGTCATTTGGTGAATTTCCAAAGAATTCTCCGTAACTATGACGTGTAATTATGACAGGAGCATTTCAGTTTTGGGCGTCTAATAATAGAACTGCATTGTTAAAATGTAATTCAACTTTCCAAACGTATACTACACACAGTCCAAATGAAATAAACATTATCTAACATAATAGTGCAATAGTTTGCAATATTGAATTTTCACAATTTTCTTGAGTTAAATTACAGCAAAAATATGTAGGTAATCTCATTTGCTTCATTCCAGTTCTTTTTTGTAAACTTCATTTTTTAGGGTTCTTAAAAACGACGCGTAACACGGACTCGTGAAATGGGGTCTGCAGTTCAAATCCCACCACTACCCTCTCCGAGTTTTTTTTTTTTTTTTTTTTTTTTTTTTTTTTTTTTTTTTTTTTTTTTTTTTTTTTTTTTTTTTTTCCCCTCCCCAGGTCCCATAACTGGCAAATGCCGCGGAGGTACCCTTTACCTGGGTCTAAAATGTTTCGTTCCTAAATTTCCTTTCTCAACTATCATTCCATGTATCACAGCCTATGGTGCCACATAAAGAATGGGCGTCAGACACTCACAGCTCATAAACGTAACGCTTCACTGGTCATTAAAGTCCCACCCTCCCCCTCTCCCACTGGAAGTGATGTCGGACATGTCAACAACGCCGGCCTTCTCATGAATGATGCTACTGGCAGCCCAGTTCATTGCGGTATACAGTGGCCGGTACTGATGCGCTCCTTCACCTCCAGATAGCCCTAACAATGTAAATGCACTTCGCGCTTGCCTTTCGTTATACTCCAGTATAACATCCTTGGAATCTCGAGAGTTTCTACAGCAGAAATATTGGGAAACGCACTACGGATATTGCCTTCTAATTCGATGAGCGCATAGGGAATTGTTACCTGAACTTTAACTTCAAACATTTCCCACAGATCATCACTTGATTTAGATCTGGAGGGCAAGCAGACCGATCAATTACTCTTATCAACAAAAACAGATTGAAACGCGAGGCATCGATTTTCACAGACCTGTTCCACAATAGCCTTTATCTTATTTCAGTTCTTCCACGCTTGGAACTGTTGGACGACTGTATTTGCTTTGTCTATAAAGAACATAGCACATTTTCTAACAAAGTTTAAATCCACAAGTATAGACAACACTTATGGTGTATTTTTAGTGTTCCTAACAGGAAGGAATTTCTGTTTAAATTGAAGGTAATTGCCCATTGCAACTCCGTTCGAACAAAACTTAATATACTAAACATACACTCTTTTGTAAGGCACACTCTGTAAGCTGCATACAGTATACAAAATCTACAGATAGCTTATATAAAACATTATTCCAACTATGTATCATGCACAAACAACAAAGAATGAAGAGTAAATGCAGTCATTAATTACTCTGTCAGAAATGTTGGTCGTTTAGTTATTCGGGATAAACACGATTGCTGACGTTGAATTTGATCTTAAGGAGCTATAGGACGGTAATTGCCAAAATGTGGTTTTCATGTTTTTCTTTACCTGATTACTCTCCCCTTATCTAAGATTTACACCCGTAGGACCTACAGGCCAGTGTCTAGGGTCAGACGCCTGTCGAGGTGCACAGGAACCTATGGACCGGACAGAGTGAAGACCTGGAAGCGTGTGGTCAGCCAAGAACCAGGTATGATAATGAAAAGAGGTCGATATGAGATGCAGGTGAAATTGATGACTTGAAAGTTGATGATGGAGCAATTGGTGGAATGAGTGGCGGGGGACACCGGAGAAGCCGTAGAAAATCTGCCCTGACGCCGCTTCGTTCACCACGAATACCAAATGTGGGTACCTGGGATCGAACCTCGGCCACCTAGCTGGTAGGCGAACGCTCTAACTGCTGGGTCACGGCGCCGCCTTGAGCTTTTATGCAGTTTTATAAACAGAACCTGCAATTTAACTTTAATAATTTTTGAAATTTTAAGCACAGTACTAACATTTTAAATATATTTCTAAAATGCTACCCCATCTGGTATTTTATACTGGCAATTCTGCACCACTTCACAGGAAAAAAAAATTGATAACTCTTGCGTCTTTGGAATGCAAATAAACTTCAACCCTCGTTTAAGGGAAAATTTTACCGTACAGTTTAGTACTACTGTATATATGGTAGCTTCTCTATGCTAAAGCCATGTTATTTCTTTCTGCGCAGACACGAATAGGTATGTGCTTTTGCTTTGAAGAGCATTTTTTGTAAATCATAGTTTTATGTAACTGACTCGTTTTGTGAGAAACTATTTAACATGCTAGATTAAATTGCAAAATTACAAAACAGCTTCTAAACATCCTTTTGAATCCAGTTCGGCGTTAAAAATGGTTGGTTGTTTTTTAATAAATGATCAATTTTAATCAAAATTTGATATAATTGATAAAACAAATAATAAAATTATTAGGACTGGCCCCATAGCTCAGTCAGTAGGGCACCTGTTTGCTGTGCAAGTTGTTCCAGGTTCGATTTCTGGCTGGGGAGTGGGAAATTTTCTGTAGCCAAGATTATTCCCTATACTCCCCAGAGTCTGGAAGTATGATTGAGAGTATGAATGTTGTGTGGTGCAACGTAAAAAAGCCAAAGACTCAAAACCC